>CAXHJY010000807.1:30000-55000 GCA_964016885.1 Eledone cirrhosa
AATATTCATCTCTCTACGGCAGTGGATTGGAAGAAACCTTAGAACACTAAGCAAAATGTCATTACGACTTACAGTTATGGTCCTTTGCGTTCTGAGTTCAAATCCGTGGTTAGCTTTGTCATTCAACATTACGGGGGCGATAAATAAAGCACCAATAATACAATGGGGTCGATTTAATCGAATTTCCCCTCCCACCAAAATTGTAGGCTGTGTACCTAAATCAGAAATCCTTATTTCTCTCCGGCAGTGGATTGGAAGAATACTTACACCGCTAGGCAAAATGTTTGCGGCATACAATTACAACCCTTTTACGTTGAGTTCAAACCCTGCTGAAGCTTCCTTGGCCTTTTATTCTTACGGGATCGATAAAATAAAGTAACAGGGGTTGATTTAATAGACTCTGGCCTCCCCTTCATAGTGCTGGTCTTATATAAAATGTAGAAATAACTATTATTTTATCTTATATCTATCTTATATTTTTACATATTTGTATACATGTTTATTACACGTATTTTAAAAAATATCTCGAATAGAAATAATTTTTTTTTTTATTAGTAAGACTTAAATACAAGTTACAATCTGTATATTTTAGTGTTGAACGAGTAGATAGTATAAAATTACACACACATGTCCTCTAGGTCGGAGTACAGAGGAACAAAAACTCCCCTGTCATCGCCCCCGTCTCTCCCACCCTCCCATTCTCTATTGTGAGCAAATAGGGTTTCACGCGCTCGCCGCCACAAGGCCCTGTCCAAAGGATGGTGAGGAAAATGCGCTCTCGTCTTTTCTTTTTATCATCCCTCTTCGTCGACTTACTATAAGCTTTTTTTTTATATTCACCTTATATATATATGGAATTTATTATTTTTCCAGATATAAATCGATTCAGTCATACCTAGGCAGTGCAGATTCATAACGAATTTGATTGGTTTTATATCAATCGGATGACGTGACACGACCCATGGAGTTCATCTAAAATTAGGTGTGCTATTCACCATTTATACACAGTTGCCTAATACAACAGCAACGAGCAGAAATATTAGCACGGTTGTTACGTATATAAAAGGATGTTAGAGTTAAAGCCCTATACGTTTATTATTTAAATGTGTGATACCACAATCCTATTCAATGGATTATTGTATTCCTGGATTTAAAAACAAATGGAATGTATATCAATAGTTAGCGCGTTAAAGGGTTAAAGTGTGTGTTCATTCTATCTCGCAATAAGTGTATTGCGTTGAGTCCTTAATGTTGCCTGCACACGCAATATTTGTAAACTTCAAAACCTTCGTATATAGCCTTTTCACGTTTATCTTAATTTGAAATGAAAATAATAAGAATATTTGCAATGAAATACTAAATATTGTCAACGTTGTAAGTGACATCTATTTGTTTTCACAAAAGAATAAGTTATTTATGATATTGTCGACGTTTCTGACATGACTGGCGAGTCTGAGAGCATCTAGATAAATATTTTCTGTTTGATTGACATATCATAAATAATAGCCACTTGAAAGGAAAGTACTTTAACACTTACCTGGCTCTTTGTTCTTCAACTACCACTGTAGTATCACTTAAATCCATTAGTATAAAATGAAACAGAAGTATGTGACGTGACTAATAACAGTAGGCCTCGGCTGGTAGACTCCTTAGAATGTCAAAGTAACTGGTTATATTGCATTTTACATATTTAGGTTCAAATATTCCCGAAACAAAAATAAACTGTCTTTTATCCTTTTGGTAATTATTAAATAATGGGCAATTGAACACTAGCAAGTCGAAGCCAGTTTTCTGGACTTGTTTCTGTGCCAGGAGGAAATTTGTGAATAAAAAATCAAAGAGATAAAGTGCGCATGTGTGACGAATTCTTAGAATAGACAAATTATTGAACAGTGTGACTTCCGGAAGTCGTCCCGGGACTCTGGGAAGAGTGAACTGAAATCTTGCCTTATTGATGAGTATGAAACGTAGCAGTGCAGTACTACATGTTCCGACATTGAGAGGAAATGACAGCCACTCCTGTGAGTTCCCTTACCTTTCTGTTTTCATAACCACAAAAGACACTTGCATTATTTTTACAATATAACACAACGCAATTGTTTGTTGATTCATGTTTAAGAATTGTTTAAAGAAAAATGTCGTTATTCATATTATATATTTAGTAAAGATTATTTCCTTACAAGACATGAATATGAAAACAGAAACGACTCAAATGTTCATATAATAAATAGAAATTTAATTGCATTTGTGACAATAGAACGACTACAAGAAACTCGTTTATAATTTAGTTACATAAATATACAAGAACTTCGGATTAAGTTTAAGAATTTAGATAGAAGCAGTAATAAATGACGTGGAAAGGCGACGTGGAAGAGAAGCTCCAGAATGTTGTATTAATATTGATGCTCTTGGAATATCATTCTCTCATATCTTAGAAACAATAATATTAATATATTTGCTGCGTGGACAGGTATTACTAACATATTACTGTTATCTGCTAACGTATTACGAAGTTTATTTAAGCTACGAATATCTTCAATTGATCAAATTGTAACATATCCCCTAAATCTAAGCTTAAGAAATGAAAATTCATTTCTTCACGATGAAGCAACTATCATATCTAAGTTTGCCATTGATGCAATTAAATCGCTAAAGCATAGTTTCTCAAGCTGTTTGCCCCACCCCCACACGGCCATATAATACCAACCCTATTTCCAGAGACACCTGCCTACACGCAAATTGTAAATAAGATATAATAAAGAAAATCGTTAATTTATATATAATTGTTTCTACTTTTGGCACACGGCCAGCAATTACCGCAGTGCATTACTGGTACTTTATTTTATCGACCCCGTAAGGATGAAAGGTAAAGTTAACCTCGGCGCGATTTGAACTCGGAAAGTAACAACGGAAAGAAACAATGCCCTTATTTAGAAAAGATTTGAAATTAATGCAAACAAGATTTCACAGCTCTAGTATCACTCCTTCGTATTCGGACCAAGATACTCTCATAGAATAACCAAATAAGTATTTTTACAACATAGTCCCTGGAAAGAAGCAATACTGTTATTATTAATGAGGGAAATTAATGTATGCAATATTTCACAGCTCTAGCATCACACCTTCATAGGCTGACCAAAATACGCTCATCGAATGACCAAATGATGTTTATTTTTCAACATAGTCCCTGGAAAGAAATAGTATAGTTATTAAGAGTTGAGATTAGTGCAAACAAGATTTCACAGCTCTAGCATCACTCCTTCATAGGCTAACCAAGATACTCTCATGGAATTACCGAATGGGTTTTTTTTTTTTTGCAAAATGTCCCCGGAAAGAAACAATGTAGTTAAGACGAGTTGAAATTAATGCAAAAAAGATTTCACAGCTCTAAAATTACCCCTTCATAGTCAGCCCACTGACCAAGATACTCTCGTTGAATTACCAAATGAGTTTTATTTTTCAACATAGTCCCTGGAAAGAAACACTTTTTTTTTTTATTAAGACTTGAAGCTAATGAATGGAGGTCTCACAGCTCTAACATCATCCCTTCATAGTCAGTGTATTAATTTTTCAGTCGCCCCTCGTACAAGTACCATTTTCTTTGTGCATTGAACATTATCTATCAAATTATGTTTTAATTGAAGTAACTATGTCAGAAACGATCACGAGAATTACTTTGTCAAAGAATACTGACTCGCTTTCTTTAAATAAGATTTTGAAAGTGCTGCCAAGAATTATTCAAGCATAATTTAGTACAAAATGAGATTATTAGTTTGACTCAGGCAGACAACAAAGCATACATGCTAGACTTATTTAATTTATCCACTCCTCCCGGAATGCTGCTTCTAATATAAGGTTATTACGTAATATATCAATTCAGTAATGGAACTGGATTAGAAATTAACTCACATCTAAGTACATTTTGCTTATAAATACTGCTTTGGCATGTAGGCAAGCATTAATATCTACAGTTAAACTGACACTGTGATTCAAATGAACCTTTTTTTTTACCTAGAACTCGATTCCCTGTCAGACTATCTTATTCAATAACCATTAATATAACAAATGATTGAACAGTTGATAGGATAGGGATTTACCTCGCACAACCAGTGTATCGTCATGACATTGTATGTTGCATTCTCTTGGACTAGGAAATTAATTCTTTTAAGGCGTTTAATATCGCCAACACAGAAAACAAAGTGTAACAACTAGCATAACATATTGTAAATATTGTATATAGAGGTATTTCGTTAATTTAAATTGTGAGAATGATATTTAATGTTCTAATGATGGAAATGAAATAATGTAAAAATATATTCATATAATAGATGTAATTTTTCCAAGAATTAAGTGTTGAGTCAAATTACATTTATCCAATTTTCCAATTCATTTAACCATGAAGAGACAATAAATCATTTTAATAAATATATATGAATGTGATTATTTCTTTTAGTTAACGGTGGTGGAATTTATATGGATCTAGGTTGTAATTTAATGAAATACGGTAATTGCTGGATAATACCCAGAAATAGTAAATATTCGGCTCATGGAAAATAGTATCCCACCTCCGAAATGCTAGAGCTTTTGTGTAAGATATTGTCGATCAACATTTTATCATAATGCAACCAATATTCTTATGGTTTCAATTGAAACTGATTTCAACGATAATTATAAGTGAAGAGAGTAGATATATAAGAATATTCCAACTGGTTTATAAGCAGTAGAAGCATTGAGAATGGATGGTAATACTTCCATTTCCGTTCATTCCTCAATTGAAAAACCAAATAAATTCATGTTACAAACGATTAAATGTTAGGCTAATTGAGTTAAATTCTACACATAATGAGAGGGGTATCTAAAAATATTGTAGAGATTAAATGTTTGGATTAATTTGAATATATATTTAGATTATGCTGTTTATATTAAAGACAAACATATTACCAAATGTTGACATTTTTTTGTAGCTTATATCATAAAATGTAATCCATGCCTTGTTACTACTATAGTTTATATCATTAGCTTTAATTCACTCTGTTACTATAGCTTGTATCATTAGTTGTTATCCACGCTGTGTTACTGTAGCTTACATTATTATCTCTAATCTAAGGGCGGTGGATTGAGGGTAGAGGGTCGGACGCCATGCTTTGAAGCAAGGAGTTACGGCACTTTATGTTCTGAGTTCAAATCCCGCCGAGGTTAACTTTGCCTTTCATCCTTACGGGGTCGATAAAATAAAGTACCAGTAATACACTGGCATAATTTCTGGCCTTGTGCCAAAAGTAGAAACAATTATCTCTAATCCACGTATTACTATCTCTCAGATCATTATCTGTAATCCACGCCGTGGTACTACTCTAGCTGATATCATTATCTATAATCTATGCCGTGGTACTACTATAGCTGATATCATTATCTATAATCTATGCCGTGGTACTACTATAGCTGATATCATTAACTGTAATCCACGCCGTGGCATTACTATAGCTAATATCATTAGCTCTAATTCAGTCGGTCTCTATAGCTTATCTTTAGCTCTAATTCACTCTGTCCCTATAGCTTATATCAATAGCTGTGGTTCAGTCTGCCCCTATAGCTTATATCAATAGCTGTGGTTCAGTCTGCCCCTATAGCTTATATCAATAGCTGTGGTTCAGTCTGCCCCTATAGATTATATCAATAGCTGTGGTTCAGTCTGCCCCTATAGCTTATATCAATAGCTGTGGTTCAGTCTGTCCCTATAGATTATGTCAATAGTTGTGGTTCAGTCTGCCCCTATAGATTATATCAATAGCTGTGGTTCAGTCTGTCCCTATAGATTGTCAATAGCTGTGGTTCAGTCTGCCCCTATAGATTATGTCAATAGCTGTGGTTCAGTCTGTCCCTATAGCTTATATCAATAGCTGTGGTTCAGTCTGCCCCTATAGCTTATATCAATAGTTGTGGTTCAGTCTGCCCCTATAGATTAAGTCAATAGTTGTGGTTCAGTCTGCCCCTATAGATTATATCAATAGCTGTGGTTCAGTCTGTCCCTATAGATTATATCAATAGCTGTGGTTCAGTCTGTCCCTATAGATTATATCAATAGCTGTGGTTCAGTTTGTCCCTATAGATTATATCAATAGCTGTGGTTCAGTCTGCCCCTATAGATTATATCAATAGCTGTGGTTCAGTCTGCCCCTATAGGTTATATCAATAGCTGTGGTTCAGTCTGCCCCTATAGATTATATCAATAGCTGTGGTTCAGTCTGCCCCTATAGGTTATATCAATAGCTGTGGTTCAGTCTGCCCCTATACATTATATCAATAGCTGTGGTTCAGTCTGCCCCTATAGGTTATATCAATAGCTGTGGTTCAGTCTGCCCCTATAGATTATATCAATAGCTGTGGTTCAGTCTGCCCCTATAGGTTATATCAATAGCTGTGGTTCAGTCTGCCCCTATAGATTATATCAATAGCTGTGGTTCAGTCTGCCCCTATAGCTTATATCAATAGCTGTGGTTCAGTCTGTCCCTATAGCTTATATCAATAGCTGTGGTTCAGTCTGCCCCTATAGCTTATATCAATAGCTGTGGTTCAGTCTGTCCCTATAGATTGTCAATAGCTGTGGTTCAGTCTGCCCCTATAGATTATATCAATAGTTGTGGTTCAGTCTGCCCCTATAGATTATATCAATAGCTGTGGTTCAGTCTGCCCCTATAGGTTATATCAATAGCTATGGTTCAGTCTGCCCCTATAGATTATATCAATAGCTGTGGTTCAGTCTGTCCCTATAGATTATATCAATAGCTGTGGTTCAGTTTGTCCCTATAGATTATATCAATAGCTGTGGTTCAGTCTGCCCCTATAGCTGATCTTTAGCTGTAATTCAGTCTGTCCCTATAGTTTATATCATTAGCTATAATTCACGTCCTGTATCTATAGCTGATATCATGAGCTGTATTTCACGCTGTGTATCTATAGCTGATATCATTGTCACCCACACCGTGGTACTATAGCTCACATCGTTAGCTGTCACCCACACCGTGGTACTATAGCTCACATCGTTAGCTGTCACCCACATCGTGGTACTCTAGCTCACATCACTATCTGTCACCCACACCGTGGTACTATAGCTCACATCGTTAACTGTAACCCACACCGTGGTACTATAGCTCACATCACTATCTGTCACCCACACCGTGGTACTATAGCTCACATCGTTAGTTGTCACCCACACCGTGGTACTCTAGCTCACATCATTATCTGTCACCCACACCGTGGTACTATAGCTCACATCGTTAACTGTAACCCACACCGTGGTACTATAGCTCACATCACTATCTGTCACCCACACCGTGGTACTATAGCTCACATCGTTAGCTGTCACCCACACCGTGGTACTCTAGCTCACATCATTATCTGTCACCCACACCGTGGTACTATAGCTCATATCATTATCTGTCACCCACACCGTGGTACTATAGCTCACATCACTATCTGTCACCCACACCGTGGTACTATAGCTCACATCGTTAACTGTAATCCACACCGTGGTACTATAGCTCACATCACTATCTGTCACCCACACCGTGGTACTATAGCTCACATCGTTAGCTGTCACCCACATCGTGGTACTGTAGCTCACATCATTATCTGTCACCCACACCGTGGTACTATAGCTCATATGGTTATCTGCAACCCAGGCCGTGGAACGGGAAGATGGTCATGCAACCCCCCCCCCCCCCCCCCAACAAAAAACCCCTTAACGCACCCATAACAATGGAAGAATATTTTGTGTTGGCTACTACTTGACAATTGTTTCAAAATATATTTTCTCTTGGCAGTATCGGTAGAGGGTCTGACGCCTTGCTTTGCAGCATAGAGTTACGGCCCTTTCCATTCTGAGTTCAAATCCCGCCGAAGTTGACTTTGCCTTTCATCCTTACGTGCTCGATAAAATAAAGTACCAGTAATACACTGGGATAATTGCTGGCATTGTGCCAAAAGGAAAAACTATTATTAAAAGGCGATGGATTGGCAGTATCGGTAGAGGGTCGGATGCCATGCTTTCCAGCATAGTTACGTCCCTTTTCGATCTGAGTTCAAATCCCGCCGAGGTTGACTTTGCCTTTCATCCTTACGGGGTCGATAAAATAAAGTACCAGTAATACACTGGGATAATTGCTGGCCATGTGGCAAAAGTAGAAGCAATTATTAAAAGGCGGTGGATTGGCAGTATCGGTAGAGGGTCGGATGCCATGCTTTCCAGCATAGTTACGTCCCTTTTCGATCTGAGTTCAAATTCCGCCGAGGTTGACTTTGCCTTTCATCCTCACGGGGTCGATAAAATAAAGTACCAGTAAGACACTGAGTAATTTCTGGCCTTGTGCCAAAAGTAGAAACAATTATATTTTCTAGAAATTGAATGACATGTATCGCCATTTATTGAGATAGGGTTAAATTTAAATATATTCAGTGATTTATTTATACTCATATTCAATATAAGTGAAATATATTCTAATGGGAATAAAGCATATGTGAAGCAATTTAGTGACGAATTAATGTTAAGAGCGATGTGTAGATTGTTATCATAAAGATAATATATAATTTTACACATATTATATTGATCTAAAACGCAAATCACCGAAAAGGTAAAACTGTTAGCTGAATGCCAAGCCTTTCAACAGTGTCACGATGAATCTGTTTGAAGTTGTAAAGAAAATATGTGACCAAAGAATAATCAGACATTTACGTTAAAATACAATGAAAACGTGGAAGTATTGATGAAAAAGTATTTGACTTTTTTCTTTTTCATTTAGAAATCTTTTACTTCTAAGGAATCAAACGATTTATTTCAGCTTTCATTCGATTTATTATATTTTATTTAATATTCTATAACGACCGATAGCAGCGTTTACTACGGTAAGTCATTTTTATGCACAACATATGTATTTCTCTATTTTAATCTAATACATATATTTATGTACAATTTTTTCGTTGGTGTGAAAAACACATGTTCCAATTCAAATGCGCATAAAACTTAGCATATATCTAAACATTTCCGATTATAACAATTTTACTCTACTGGCAATGATTTGCATACTATATCTCTTCAATATTTCTCAGAAGGTCTTTTGCTAAGTATGTAAAGTAAAACAATCAATACAAAGAACTATACTGTATCTTTTCAGTTACATAGTGGACGTTATTTCTTTTAAAAGTATTTGTTGTTGCTGTATTTTTTAACTTTAGCTTAAGCATAGAGAAAATTTGATAAAATATGTAAATTATCTCGGATATTTCTTCTGCATCATTTTATTTCCATGAAGGGATGTTGAAACGACATATTTCCTGATAGAGATAAACGGTCAAATCATATGAATATATATATATTTATATATTATATATATTTATATATTATATATATATATATTATATATTTATATATTAATATATATATATATATATTTATATATTAATATATTTTTTCTTATATATATATAAGCAATAAATAAAATAGTATTGCAAAATATTTCCTTTTAACATTTGTATGATTCATGATTTGTTACAATATGAATATATCCATATAAATGGTCGTATATGAGTAGGTTATATACGCTGAAATTTTACTAAGTGATCACTATTTCCCAAATATAAAAATTCTGCATAAAATAGGATATTCACATTTCAACACGCATTATATAAATGCATATGTTTAACTGTTATGCTTATATATATATATGCTCGTGTGTATAAGGGTATAAATATATATATGCTCGTGTGTATAAGGGTATAAATATATATATATATATGATCGTGTGTATAAGGGTATAAATATATATATATATATATATATGATCGTGTGTATAAGGGTATAAATATATATATGCTCGTGTGTATAAGGGTATAAATATATATATATATATATGATCGTGTGTATAAGGGTATAAATATATATATATATAATCGTGTGTATAAGGGTATAAATATATATATATATATATATATATGATCGTGTGTATAAGGGTATAAATATATATATATATATGATCGTGTGTATAAGGGTATAAATATATATATGCTCGTGTGTATAAGGGTATAAATATATATATATATATATATATGATCGTGTGTATAAGGGTATAAATATATATATATATATATATGATCGTGTGTATAAGGGTATAAATATATATATATATGATCGTGTGTATAAGGTTATAAATATATATATATATATGATCGTGTGTATAAGGGTATAAATATATATATATATATGATCGTGTGTAGAAGGGTATAAATATATATATATATATGATCGTGTGTAGAAGGGTATAAATATATATATATATATGATCCTGTGTATAAGGGTATAAATATATATATATGCTCGTGTGTATAAGGGTATAAATATATATAAATGCTCGTGTGTATAAGGGTATAAATATATATATGCTCGTGTGTATAATTGTACAAATATATATATATGCTCGTGTGTATAAGGGTATAAATATATATATATGCACGTGTGTATAAGGGTATAAATATATATATATATGCACGTGTGTATAAGGGTATACATATATATATGTATACATGCGTATAAGCATATATATATATATATATATGTATACATGCGTATAAGGATATATATAGATATATATATGTATACATGCGTATAAGGATATATATAGATATATATATGTATACATGCGTATAAGGATATATATAGATATATATAAGTATACATGCGTATAAGGATATATATAGATATATATATGTATACATGCGTATAAGGATATATATAGATATATATAAGTATACATGCGTATAAGGATATATATAGATATATATATGTATACATGCGTATAAGTATATATATATAGATATATATATGTATACATGCGTATAAGTATATATATATATATATATATATATATGTATACATGCGTATAAGTATATATATATATATATATATATATATATGTATACATGCGTATAAGTATATATATATATATATATATATATATATATGTATACATGCGTATAAGTATATATATATATATATATATATATGTATACATGCGTATAAGTATATATATATATATATATATATGTATACATGCGTATAAGCATATATATATATATATATGTATACATGCGTATAAGCATATATATATATATATATATATATGTATACATGCGTATAAGCATATATATATATATATATGTATACATGCGTATAAGCATATATATATATGTATACATGCGTATAAGCATATATATATATGTATACATGCGTATAAGCATATATATATATGTATACATGCGTATAAGGATATATATATATATATATATATACATGCGTATAAGGATATATATAGATATATATATGTATACATGCGTATAAGGATATATATATATATATATATACATGCGTATAAGGATATATATAGATATATATATGTATACATGCGTATAAGGATATATATAGATATATATATGTATACATGCGTATAAGGATATATATAGATATATATATGTATACATGCGTATAAGGATATATATATATATATATGTATACATGCGTATAAGGATATATATATATATATATATATATATATAATGTATTGCATACCAGTGTATAAAGGCATAAGAATATATACATATGTGTGTGGGGGTGGATATGTTTTTGCATATATATTTATATACATAAAAGTCATTTTTAAATATAAAAAAGCCCATAATGAAACTTAATGATGTTGTTTCTCATTAGTTAATGGCAGATTATATAGATTGCCGAATAAAACCTATTTTGGCAACTCCTAGTAAGACATTATGAACTGTGGTGAAAGGTTCGGCATATCACATTCCGAAACCGACAATTTAAATACGCGACGTACATTTATTTCGATATATTTTCTCCAGAATATAAGATGTAACAATTCTAGAATTCAGTAATATGTAACTTGCTAAAGATTCTGGAGTTTTACCCCTCAATGTTTATAAAATAAATACTTAAAACATCTTTTTTTTTTGTATTTATTTCCGTACTTTGTGTTGTTATTCATGTTGCTTATTTTATCTGAAAAGTTTCTACTTCTATGTCCAACATAAATTGTACAGCTGTCTCTAACATATATGTTTTGACAGCTTATCATTTTTAGGGTGATTTTGTTTACAAACGAAATTGATATATCGATGAAAAATTATATTTACTAGCGCAACTAATAACGATTTTTATACGATCTGCATTAATTTTCTAGCCATTATGCATTGAGCTGTCTTAGAATATATTGAGAGTAGATCATTTTCAATGAACATCTTTGATAGGAGTGTGTAGCTATGACTTTACTACTGAGAGAGAGAGAGAGAGAGAGAGAGTTGGTAGCTTTTGCATATTGCAAACTGAATAAAACTACATACAGTGGTATGAATTTATGTATTAAAACTTGGCTACAACTAGGAAAGCTGTGTCAAAGGGGTTATTTAATTCCTGTTGTTCAAATACAAGATCTACTTTTCCCATTCCTATTTTGACTCTGTTTTATGCAGATTTATTTTTCATGGCTTGATTCAGGATTTTTGCTAGCATAATTTCTGCAACTTCTGCTTTTAGTTAGCAAATTCTGATTTACAAATCGGTTAAATAATCAACATGACAAACATCGTTAAGATTCTATATATATTTGGCAACTTCTTGCTCGACGATATCCATATTTTAGTTAATTAATTTCATTCTGCTGTCTTCGTTATGAGGACTTTTTCTAAATCTGTTAATCTCGGTATTCTTCATTGCACATAATTTTCTATAGAATATAAAACCTTTGTCTTCGCATATTTCATATCTAATAAAGAAATCTTGCTTCACCTTTAAGATTTTAATAAAGATTTCATATTGCCATTTAACATAACAATTTGTCTTCTTTTTCTACTTCTACTTCTTCAAAATCAATCTATCTCTCTACATACCTATTTATTTCTTTATCTGTGCGTAATATCCATGGCGAAAGAGGCTGTATGGTGGACGCGTCTGAAAGGACTGAGGTCAGACACCTTTCTCTCTGGCCAACAACTGGTCCGTTTCTTCCGATATCATTTCGGAAGAAGGATCAGGATGGAGAGAGAGGTGCTGCACCCCAGCCGTTTTTATGAAACATGGGTGAAAGTGGCGAGAATGGCTCGTGTGAATGGGCCTTCACTCTACATCAGACTATAGGTGAGGAAGATGAAAGACGAAGCGAGCACTCCCTCTCTGTGATCCTGAGGAGAAGGGTTGCACACTTTTTTTTCGGGGGTGTGTGCGACCCCCCAAGGCGCCTCCTCTCTATTGAGGATTTTGTTATAAATTTTATTTTGTTATATTTTATTTTATTTTTATATATTGTTATTGCCTCCTCCTTATTGAGGACGCCTTGTTATGTAAACTTCCCCCATTGTACTTGTCCCACTTTTTGATGCCCTGGTGGCAAATAAAAAGAAAATTATCTATTTCTTTACCAGTAATCATACTCTGACAACGACTCTCTATCTCAAATGTATTGTGTTCGACCACTGAAAACACTCTTACCTACAACATCTTAAACGCAAAGGATAGTTTTATAAACAATGATCACTGCTTGTTCAAATATAGTCGGCCAAATGTCTACCGTTATGTCAGTTCTCTTTGGTAGGTACCAATTATAAATCTCTATCTATGTATCTATCTATTCATAGATAGATATCTTTCTTTATTTGCCACAGGGGTGTACAAGAAATGGGATATTACAAGACGCTGGGGTTTACATAAAAATCACAACTTTAACATTAATAAATAACAAACTATATATGAAATAAAATAAAAATTGAAATCCCAATAGGGGGGGGGGGACGTTACTGCGGGGTTGTTTTACACCCAGTAGATAGAACAACCCTCAACACCAAGAGCACAATTTGTAGGTGTTCCCGTCTTCCCTCTTTTTGTTTTCCTTAACCTACAGGCTTATAGACAGAAGACCCATTCACCCAACTTTCAGCGAATTTACCGATAGATATAAAAGGGTTTATTCCAAAGATATATATATATAGAGAGAGATAGGGCCCGTTCCAAAGATATATGTATGTATATATATATATATATATATATATATATATATGTAGAAATCTTTCTGAGAAAAAGAAGAAAAAAAAAAATATATATGTACGAGGGTAATCCCCAAAATAAAGTCTCCAAAGCGATGGGGACGCAGAGAAACTGTTCCTACGGCTGTTGGCAACACTGTTGAGATTAGTGCTTCCTTCACTCCCAAACAAGCATGCGCGCGCTTCGCTGGGATGCTCAATCTTGGCTTGGCAGCCGTTGAGAATGGAGCTCCCGTTGAAATCTACCGCCAAGTGCGAATTTCGCGCAGTTCTTATATAGAGGAAAACATGCATAAAGATCAGCGGATCACTCTGGATGGTCTCTGCATTTTGGTTCCTGAGGTTTCCCGAAGCACCATCCATAGGATTTTAACGGAAAAGTTGTCATATCGGAAGGAGACCTTACTTTGGGATTGACCTCATATATATATATATATATTATTAGGATCGATCGACTTTCGTCAAATCGGACCGAGGAAACAATGTTTCCGTTGGTCTTTCCAGTTGCTAGTAATATCTATCGGTCGCAACTCCAGGTAGAAGGAGCAACGTGAAATAAAGTGTCTTGCTCAAGGACATAACGCATCGCCTGGTCCAGGAATCGAACTCACAACCTCAACATTGTGAATCCAATTCTCTAACCACTCAGCTACACGCCTTCACAATATATATATATATATATATATATATATATATATATATATATTCGAGCTACTCCATTTTATTTCTATCTATATACACTTCCATGAACATAAACACATCTTTCACCGCTGCCAAATTTCGTACACATATTAAACGTACACGTGGGTGCAGATAGGGTTTAGTTAATATATTAGTTTCACAAACATTACCTATATTGATAGTTTGGATGCATTTCGAGTGGAATATGTCTGTAATCAATTAATTTAGACATATGCAATTAGGTGACACGCCGATTCAGCATACGAGAATTGTAACTGTATAAGTTAGACGAACGAAATACACGATCTGGTGTTCGACAGACTGAATTCTCAACGTCAAATCCGACGACGGACTATTGAAATATTTCTCCTCTCTGTCAGTGGTCTATATTAACAATCCAATTAATTATTTTAATCAGTCAAGTGAAGACGTTTGTATGTGGGATATCTGTGTGAATGTGCAAATGTTTCTGTGTGTGAGCGTAAAATATATTGTAACTTTTCCTTCTGACTCGTCATTCAGGGTTTTTCCTTCTGGTTTTTTGTAATTATTTTCTTCATCTTCTTTGAAATTCCAATCATGCTGATTCATTTCATTTCTTTCAATTATTATTTTTAATTTTTCATCTATTTTTTACAAATATAAATGGCGAATCAATTCTAAATACCCTTCAAAAGCATTAAAGAAATATATGCATCATCCTGTACATCTGAAGAGAAATTAGGAATATAATATTAGAATGGATTTATTTTCAAAATCTAGAAAAGGTTTAGTAAAATGAAAAATATATTTCAGAAGAAATTTAAGGAATTGAAGTGCAATTTCAATTACAAAAGTTTAGTAAAGGCATTTCTGCTTTTGTTTAGCGTCTCTTTAGAATTTCATCTTTGATTTCTTATTGCACCAATTATATTATCGTCTAATAAGATATTTGCATCCATTGTAGAGAGAAAATCTCAAACGTATTTTCATATAATAGAATTTCTTTTATAAGATACCTTAAACTAACATTGATAAAACAGTTAAAAAATGGGAAATACGATATATGAAAAGAGTGCATGCTATTTCGTTTTACAGCTGATGTGTAGCAAAAATACTCCAGTGCCAGGGGAAAGATATATATCCACAGTGGCTCGCACTTAGAACATCTTGATCTTGAGTAAATCAAGCATTGCAATTTACTTTGTGGATAGTGTGTATTGAAGTGAATTTGACTGATGATATACTTTGCACGAGGAACTACATAGCGATTCCATAATTGGATCAGATTTATGTGAGTGCTTTCAGCTGTTTACATCTCTGTAAAATCACGTACCTGCACATATGCATCGGAATAAATTCAAACACACACGCAAACATGACCACACAACACAGACGTACATTCATACAAGAACACACCCCATACAGGTAGCGACAACACAAAAGCAAACGAGACCAGAAAACACTCGTATACACGTAGAGGTAAGTATATATATTTACACCTCTATAGAGAAAAATATATCTTTGTAAGCACATAGAGTTAAGTAGAACAATCACTAATTCATACAGATACAACTGCACATACAGCGACATGCACGTGTCAAGACTTTCGCACATATAACTACACAAATACACTCATAATTACCTATGTCATGAACGTGACAAATTTAGTGAAAACGTAATATATATATTATTTTCCTATAAAAGATTTTCTTTCAACCTTCCTCTTCAACAACAATAGATTGAACAACATATCTGGTAAACACACAAGTATATATATATATATATATATATATATATATATACACACGCACACATATATTTGTATCTATATCTCTCTCTCTATATATATATATATACATATATGTGTATGTATATATATATCTATCTATATATATCTATATCTATCTCTATATATATATACACATATATATGTATATCTATATATATATATACACATATATATGTATATCTATATATATCTATACACATATATATGTATATCTATATATATATATACACATATATATGTATATCTATATATATATATACACATATATATGTATATCTATATATATATACACATATATATGTATATCTATATATATATACACATATATATGTATATCTATATATATATACACATATATATCTATATATATATATATATATATATACACATATATGTGTATGTATATATATATATATCTATCTATATATATCTATATCTCTCTCTATATATATATATACACATATATATGTATATCTATATATATATACACATATATATGTATATCTATATATATATACACATATATATGTATATCTATATATATATACACATATATTTGTATATCTATATATATATACATATATTTGTATATCTATATATATATACATATATTTGTATATCTATATATATATACACATATTTGTATATCTATATATATATACACATATATATGTATATCTATATATATATATACACATATATATGTATATCTATATATATATATACACATATATTTGTATATCTATATATATATACACATATATATGTATGTATATCTATATATATATATACATATATATTTGTATATATATATACACACACACACACATATATTTGTATATCTATACATATATATACATATAGACACAAATATGTATATCCATACATATATGAATAGATATACATACAAATATATGTGTGTATATATATATATATATATATATATATATATATATAGGAGAATCAAGTGAATGAAAATAATAAAACCAATAATAACAGATTGTAAACAGTAATAAAAGTATAAAGATGTAACAATGAAAATGACAAAGATGTAAAAAATAAGTACAAAATGCGGTTGCTGATAATCACACTTCGAGTGATCAGAGGCCTTTAGACTGAACCTGATCAATGAAACAATTGTTAATACTGTAAATAAAACCCTTTTTGTATAGCCGGTCATGTTATTCTTCATTCTTTCACTATATATATATATATATATATATATATATATATATATATATAAATTAATTTATCTTGACTCTGTTTTCCTGTGATTTTCATCGAACATTTTTGAATGCATCTTCTCTTTTCATGATATTTGGATTACATTGAGTTCTTCATACGGATTGGACACTACCGTATATTTTGGTAGATTTATCTACACACTCATATATATATATATATATATATATATTTTTTCTTTTAATCGATCGACTTTCGTCAAATCGGACCGAGGAAACAATGTTTCCGTTGGTCTTTCCAGTTGCTAGTACTATCTATCGGTCGCAACTCCAGGTAGAAGGAGCAACGTGAAATAAAGTCTTGCTCAAGGACATAACGCATCGCCCGGTCCAGGAATCGAACTCACAACCTCAAGATTGTGAATCCAATTCTCTAACCATTCAGCCACACGCCTTCACAATATATATATATATATATATATATATATATATGAAGAAGAAACAGGGGCTGTGTAGTTGCTGGATAAGGTGTACGTATAAGAGCAAAGTCCGAATGGGAGAACATTTTCCTTCATCAGTTGTCTGCTGGGGATCATGGATATTTCTAGGCATTAAAAACAAGATATTGAGGGGAAAAGGGAGAGAAAATATATAACAGAAGGGAAAAGGGAAGAAAAAGGAAAAAAAAACAGCGAAAAAAAAAACGGGAAACAACAAACCGAAGAGAGAAACCCGAAGTACATATGTGTGAGTAACTCGAAGAGAGAGAATATATATTAACGTCAACATCGACTACAGAACTCATGTGCGAGGCTGTGTGGACGAGAAAGAACACGTCTGACCTCCGCAAGAATGAGAAAGAGACAGCGAGAGGAACAGGCGAGGGAAACAGCGAGGTGGCTAACAGAGGGAGAGGGAAAGTGAGAGGGAGAGAAAGAAGGGGGAAGAGTTGATAGCAATATATGTGTGTGTGTGTAATTTGTAAAGTATGTTAATAACTGTCGACATTATTTTATGCAGGTTAAAGCAATCTACGATGTACACAATTGGATTTATTTACTCCGGAGTATAAGAGAAATCCTGAAGTACATACAAGTCAACAGGTTAGAATTTACTTTATCTATTCATAATCGATATTATGACCTCACCAGACAGCTAAGAATCCCAGAAAAATATGAATAGGAAATAAAACTTACACCAGTTTCTATTCATTGATATGTCCCTGCTGATATTTGGTTTTGCTTTCTCAAAATACCGGTGACACACACGCGCATATAAATTTAATGTTTTGTATTGTCTCTTACTCCACTGGACGGCGCTTTGTCTTCAGTCGGACGCCGTGTCCACGTGTGGACCAAATGTGCTCTTGGTAGAGGGCCAAAACTGCCAACCTCCATCTAACCGGCCGATGACGTTGGAGTAGTTTGCTTTTGCTTGTAGTTTTATTTAAAAAAAATAACTTTTGAAGGTCTCTCCTTAAAAAAAAATTATTTTTCGTTTTGATTGTGCCTTGTTTGCGTTGTAATTTTCCAACGTTTATCATGTACATATGTGTATACACACACACACACATATATATATGTATATATATATGTCTCCTTCTCAACAAGGAAGAAAAAAAACTTACCTCTTAATTTTAAATATTAAATTTTTAGTTTTAATTTTTATTCTTTTTAATTGTAATATTCAACATTTGATAAGATCGATTACACTGCTACACCGAAACCGATAATACTTTATATACATTATAACACTCTTCTTATAAAAGAATTGTCCCTCTCATGTTGTCAATAATGTCACTTTGACGAATCAAAGAAAGGACAAGAAAGAAAAGCAGACCCTAAAATATATTTTCCGTGCTATTTCCAATTTCACCATTTCTCTATAACCAATGTTTTCTGTAGAACCTTACTTCTTTTCATAATTATACACTTTTCATAGTTATATACACTAAAGGGAAGATCGCAGCAAAGTACTTAAAATAATGAAAAATTATAATCATCTCAAAATAGTTCCATATTTGTATTTATCCCTGAATGATGTTCTTAGCGATATTATATATACTTGGCTACGAGCCTGTTTCATCCTTACGGGGGTCGATAAAATAAAGTACCAGTAATGCACTGGCTAATTGCTGGCCTAGTGCCAACAGTAGAAACAATTATATATACACTCAAGCATACTTATACATTTTTAATCACGTGTTATATATAAATTATAGACATTACTCAACAGCTGAAATTTTACATGAAAGTGTGGCTTTTTTAATCAATTTAAAAAGTTAATCAATTTGTCGTTACACGTACATGATAAATTGCAGATGTTACACAGCAACATAAGACAATTGAACATCATTTGTGGTTTATGTTGAATGTAAGTATGAAAGAAATAAGAAATTTATAACGTATGGATGTACCTATCATTTCACTTCTTTAACTCGCCGAACGAATTTAATACAAATATATGCGAATATATACATTACACATGAATATACATGCACATTTTTATATACACATATATGCGTATACGCATATATATATATATATATATAAATATATATGATATGATATGATTCCAGTTCCTCAGTGAAATAACAACCCAACCAGGAACTGGGCATATCAGAGTATTGACAATATTATACACCTCAACAACATATGTACTTGTCTATACCATACTCATTCAAACTGCCTGAAAAGGTCACAGCCAAAGGTGGCTGTCACTGAAATATATATAGCAGTAATAAATGAAGCTAAATTTTAAACATTTGACTTTTTATTTAACTTTATTTAACTTTATTTTATATAAATATATATATATATGCATACACATATATAGATGGATGAATGGATGGGTGTGTGTATGTATATATATATATATAAATGTATGAATGTGTATATATATATATATGTGTATGTGTATGTATGTGTATGTATTTATGTGTGTATGTATGTATGTATGTGTATGTATATGTGTGTGAGACAGGATATTTAGTAACAATCAACAAATAATTGTTTCTACTTTTGGCACAAGGCCAGCAATTATTCCAGTGTATTACTGGTACTTTATTTTATTTCCCCACCAGCGATAGAAATATAATTTAAAAGGACTTTATAATGTATATATAATCACTTGGTGTTACAAACGATTGTATTTTAAAAACACGATCATACACTCACGGACGCTCACACACTGACACACGCATGCACGTACGCACACGCTTGCACGTACGCACACGCACACGCACATGTGTGTGTGTGTAAGCTTATGTCTAGTCCATTCTATATTAATAATTGTAACGTGTAAATTAGGATTATTTCTCGCAATCCATACGTATATGTACATATATTTTTTTTGTTATATATATCCCATATCTTTTCCCTAATAAAACAGATCGATTATCTAATACACTCTAACTGAAATCGACCTATAATTTTTTTCCGCATATTTCTTATTGGAATTGTTTACATATTTTTACGTAGACACTGTTATCTAAAGTATATTGGATTGCGGATTCTGGCAAAATGCGTGGCCACCTAGTTTCTTTCTCGTCAAATAAATCTTGATTTTATTGTACTTACGATCTCTATACCGATGTAAAGTTGATTTCACCCATGGGTATAGCGTATCTTCTAAAGTAAACCTTGAAAAATCTATACAGATAACCAAAGAGAAAACAAGCGACCTTCTGGGAATGCTATCTTCAATGAAACTGTGTGAAAATCACTTCAGTTTAACTTTACATTGTAGTTTTCTTCAGTTAATGAATAATTTTATGGGCTAACAAAATTGACGAACATTTTATTATATACATATACAGATTTAGGGGCGAATGCATCATGCAATCTAGGAAACTAGTCATTCGTTTCAAAACATGTATGTCTTTAAACCACACTGTATGTAAGATGTCCAGTGACTCGTAATGTTGTATGAAAGCAAGTAAGAAAAGGAACTATATAGAATATTCAACACTGCATAATAACTTATTGCTGCATAACATCTTTGGAAATTTAGATAATACTAGCCCTGCCGCTTTTCACAGAATTGTTTCTATCTGATTTAAAAAGAATACGTAGTTTATCACAGCTATTATAAAACCTAACGTCATGCAGCCTTCTTAATTTATAACAATGAGGTTACTGAGCATACATGACATAACATATTACTTCCTGAATATTTCTACAATACTTTACATTATTTTACCTAATTACAATGATCTTTATTACGACTAATCAGAGCAGGGAATCATTATCTTTTCAATTAAATACAGACCAAATGGCAAAATCGTAATGGCGTCGTATGCTATGCTTCGCCAAATGTTCCGTCTCATTGCAATATGTGTTCAAGTCCAGCCGATATCTCGTTTATCTTTCCTCCCTTCCAATTCCATAAATATAATATTAATCCAGTGGGTGGAAATTTAGGGAATTGTTAAAGGGTCGGACGGGGTTATTAGGGGTATCTGATATGATATAAGGCATTTTGGAATCAATTACAACCTCCTTCTGCTAGAGATATAACTGGAAATTAGTATCTCTCAGGCATGGAATGAGCAACAGAAATATAGTTCCGAATATATTATTGGTTCGTTTCTTAGATATTTTGTTATAGTTTTATTACACAAGTAATTTAGAAATATATAATATAGTGTGTGGTATTGAAACTATGTATATTTATATGTTCAAAAATATAGAAACCTTGGAATTCTTTGTACAGTTAACGAATTGTGACACTTAAATATCCCGTATTTTAAAATAAATTTTCTAAGAAATAAGCAGGTAGCCCACCAAACAAGGCTATATTGCTTATATATATATATATATATATATAAATATATAATATATATATATATATATATATATATATATATATATGTGTGTGTGTGCGTATAAAATGTAAACAGACAACGGTACAGTTTATGAAAAGAATATATTAGTTTAATGCTTGAAATAGCAGGAAGAGCGTCTTAAAGTTTCGGATACTAGTCCTTCATCAAAAGAAAGAATGAGGAATTAGAACGATTGCGGGGAAGGGCGAGACGGAATCGGAACAGAATTTTTTTGAAAAAAGTAACAGGCCCATTCTTGACGCAGTCTTTTGGAAAACTGATGAATTTTATGAATGATATAGATTTTCAGAAAAGTGGATCATGTAGCGTGTCTATCTAAATGGGAAAAACACTTTTTATATATAGAGCTATACATGGGTGTGTATGGATGTATGGATGTATGTATGTATGGATGTATGGATGTTTCTGTTATACGTCCGTACGAAGCTAAGAGGATATGTTTGTATATGTAAGTAAAAGAATGTGTCTGCTTGTGAGCAAGACTGGTAATATAAGACAGTGTGCGTGCGTGTATGTATGTATGTGTGTGCGTATATAGAGCTGGGAAGGGAAAAGTAGATGTGTATGTGCATATTCTGTTGGTGTGTATCAGCTATAAGTATGTTTCTGACCATAAGAGAGCCATAGGGTCCTCGCGCTGAATGTACGAGCCTGCCTGTGAGAACGGGAGGGTAAACGTGACGGTGGCAAGGAGTAGAGAAGTAAGTACGATAGTATATGTGTAGTATTAAAGAAATTGGAGGGGCGGGGGTAATACTTGAGTCCATGGGGAGCGGGAAAACAGGAAAGTGCCACATGCATTTTATACTCCATTCCTCGCATCCGTCTCAAAGCAAAACAAAAGATGAACGACTATATATGACCAGATGCTATTTACACATAACCATCTACTACTTGTCATGAGAGTGCAAAACTCTTAATGAGAGTGCAAAACTCTTAATGAGAGTGCAAAACTCTTAATGAGAGTGCAAAACTCTTAATGAGAGTGCAAAACTCTTAATGAGAGTGCAACACTCTTAATGAGAGTGCAAAACCTATCCTGGAAACGACATCCCACCTTGTCTAAAATCTATGGCAAACTCCCTCGAGCCTCTGCCCTTCTAAAATCCCGGAGAGCTTAATTTGCTGGCCACTGTCACCGTGCCAGCAATGAAATCATATCCGCTTTCTTGCTCTGGAACCCTGACTCCAGCCTGACTAGCAGTGGAAAGCTGTCATTCCCTGACGTTATCTCTAGGGATACGGGAATCAGTAGACAGGACCTGGGGGCAGCGATGAGGGACAGGGAATTCTGGGGCATGAGAGTGAAATCCATCATCTCGACAGTAGTCGACGAGTGATGATGATGATGACTACTTGTCATAGTAATTACTTTTTACTTGAATGTCTTTTAAATATTCACCTTATGCGCTGTTTTACTTACTTATCGATTCTAAATTCCACAAACACAATTTTAGATTAATTTTTGTTTTAAGATTCAACAAAGGTTAAATTAAATACGTGAGATTTTTTTCTCAACTCAAATAGGGTTGAATCTCATAACCGGCAAAATGTGTAAGGATCGAATTATGATGTTTGCTTTCACTGGACAGGAAACATTAACTACTGCGATTACTTCTGTTTATTTTGCATGACCTTCTATTCGTTAATATTTCCCAATTACGAAATATAAAAACGCGAAAAGACAAAACATATTTTCATTCTGCAAGGACAATCTGAATTTAATTGAATGTTTTGGTCACTAAATTTCATATATGAAATGTATACCTCTGCCAATATATTGAACGGTTGAAAATATATAGTATTTTCTTAAGTAAACATTTGTATGTGTGTGTGTGTGTGTGTATCCAGGGAGTGTAACATGAAGTTAATGTAGCTTCAGTCATGTGAGCACTCGATGTTTAGGTTCACGTCAGAGGCGAGGTGTAGAGCTAGACAATGTAATATTATATATATATCGACAGGCGATCGACTTTTTTTCAAATCGGACCGAGGAAACAGTGTTTACATTGGTCTTTCCAATTGCTAATACTATCTATCGGTCGCAACTCCAGGTAGAAGGAGCAACGTGAAATAAAGTGTCTTGCCCAAGGACATAACGCATCGCTTGGTCCGGGAATCGAACTCACAACCTCACGATTGCGAATCTAATTCTCTAACCACTCAGCCACGCGCCTCCACACATATATATATATATATATATATATATATATATATATATATATATATATAATTCTTTCTACTTTAGGCACAAGGTCAGCAATTACCCAGTGCATTACTGGTACTTTATTTTATCGACCCCGTAAGGATGAAAGGCAAAGTCAACCTCGGTGGGATTTGAACTCAGATCGTAAAGGGACGTAACTATGCTGGAAAGCATGGCCTCCGACCCTCTACCGATACTGCCAAATATAATATTAA
>CAXHJY010000809.1:5000-25000 GCA_964016885.1 Eledone cirrhosa
ATGGGACAGGTTGTACTGGGATACATGTTACCAGTAGCACCAACTATGTATATATATATATGTATGGATGTATGTATATATATATATATGTATGTATTTATGTATATATATATATACATACATACATACATATATATATATATATATACATACATCCATACATATATATATATACATACATCCATACATATATATACATACATCCATACATGTATATATATACATACATCCATACATATATATATATACATACATCTATATATATATATATACATACATATATATATACATACATACATATATATATATACATACATATATATATATACATACATATATATATATATACATACATCTATAAATATATACATACATCTATATATATATACATACATCTATATATATATACATACATACATATATATATATATACATACATACATATATATATACATACATACATCTATATGAAAAAAAAAAATTAGAAATAAGAGGAATCAGATGTTGTTTACTCGAGAGAAGGCTACGTTTGTATGGACACGTGATGCGCATGAAAGTCGATAGCTGTATAACAAAGTGCAGGGCAATAAAGATAGACGGTACCCACGGAATAGGCAGACCTAGAAAAACCTGGGACGAGCTGATAAACTCCGACCTCACACACTTACACCTCTCCAAGACAATGTCACTGGACCGAGACCTTTGGCGGTACTCAGTAATAGAGAAGACCCGCCTTACCTAAATACATAGTAAAACCTACTACAGCCAGTAGGCATCTCTAACAAAATACACCCCCCACCACCGCCACCCCATCCACACCACCCCCTCCTATGTAAAGTTATGTTGGTGCCGTACCATCCAGGCCGAAACAAATGAGATCGTGTAGGTGTCACGACAAAAAAACACACAGTCCACGCTGTAATGTGGCCGTGTAGGCAACACGGTAAAAACCTCCCAGACCCACACTGTAAATGTGGTTGGTGTTAGGAAGGGCATCCAACTGTAGAAAACCTGCCAGACAGTCCTATGCGAGCAAGACAATCACTCTTGCCTCAAGTGGGACTACCCCCGTCCAAACCCATGCAAGCGTGGAACACGGACGTTAAACGTTGATGATGATGATGATGATGATATATATATACATATATATATATATATATGGGTTACATATGAAAAAGTTTATCCTCATCAGTGGCCTTCCAACCATCGTAGGCATTTCATCGCATTAAAGACCATATACCTCAGGTTGGTGCGAGCAACGGCTAAAAAAAGTTGTTGGGACACGTAAATGAAGGGGACGCTAGGGTAAACAAACAAAATGGTTTAAGCAACCGCCTCTCCTGCACACAGCATTTGATTCCTCTTATGCTCAGTCTCTCTCTCTCAATTCATTTATGCTTTGTCGTTCACGTATATTACTGTTACACATCCATCGGAGCATGCAGGCTTCGTTTCTCTCTAATCTACGTAAG
Organism: Eledone cirrhosa; assembly: GCA_964016885.1. NCBI lineage: Eukaryota > Metazoa > Mollusca > Cephalopoda > Octopoda > Eledonidae > Eledone > Eledone cirrhosa. Next base: position 6,473 of record CAXHJY010000809.1, read on the forward strand.
TCTTCCACCTTCAGCGCCCAGGTCTCACTACCATGTAACATTGCTGTTCGGATACACGCATCATACAGTCTGCCTTTCATTCTGAGGGAGAAACCTTTTGCAGCTAGCAAATTAATTAATTAAGCTTCCTGAGATCCCGCTACATCTCTTGTGTACCCATTGTTTGCATTTGGGGCAGAGAATGGAGTTCCTACCTACACCTTTCCTACATACTGAGCAAGGCCATTTCCCTGAGGGGATCTGGGTTCTGTTTTCTCGTCTACTTACAAGGACCTTAGTCTTTGTCATGTTGACTTTGAGACCCTTTCTTTCTAGTCCCTGCTTCCAAGTTTGGAATTTATTCTCTAGTTCTACCATAGATTCAGCTATGAGTGCGAAGTCATCAGCATACATGAGTTTCCATGGGCATCCGGTCTTAAACTCCTACGTTATTGCCTGCAGGACTATGATGAACAGGAGGGGGCTAAGAACAGAGCCCTGGTGGACCCCAACGTGTACGCTAAATTCCTCGCTATACTCATTGCTAATCCTAACTTTGCTAACTGCTCCCCTATACATGGCTTGTACAGCTTTCACAAGCCATTCATCTACTCCTAGTTTTCTAAGAGCCCACCAGATTACAGCACGTGGAACTCTGTCAAAGGCTTTCTCAAGGTCGACAAATGTCAAGTAGAGTGGCTTACTTTTAGCTAGGTACTTTTCCTGTAATTGCCTCACAAGGAAGAGGGCATCAGTGGTGCCTCTTCCTGGTACAAACCCAAATTGCATCTCGTCTATTTCCACCCGGTCCCTAATCAACTGTGCTATAACTCTTTCTGTTACTTTCATGATCTGGTCCATCAACTTTATACCTCTATAGTTTCCTCTATCTAGTGCATCGCCTTTAATTTTGTAGCAGTTGACAATGATGCTACTGCACCAATCTTTTGGTATGACACCTTCTAGTATTACCTGGTTAACAATACGTGTGGTTATAGTATGACCTACAGACCCAGATGCCTTCAGCATCTCGGCAGCTATACCCGATGGACCGGTTGCCTTCCCCATCTTCATATCTTTGATTGCCTTACTTACTACGTTGCTGCTGACTTGTACTGCTGGCCCCTCTATAGGGTCTACTTGGAGTAGGGTCTCTTCTTCCCATGCATTCTCCTCATTTAGTAATCTATCATAATGACTCTTCCATGCATCTTTCTTCTCAGCACTTGTGAGGGCAAGCTCACCTTTATCATTCTGGATACACTTCTCTCCAATGACATCACAACTATCTCTGACACACTGCCTCGCAATCTTGAATACCTCCTGTTTCTGGTCCTGACGTTGCAAAACATGCTTGAATTTTCTATCCTCTGCTTCCCTCCTAGCTAAGTATACTTGTCGCCTAGCTTCCCTCTTGGTCTCTATGTAATGTACCCTGCTCCCCCCGTTCTTACATTCTTTCCATGCCTGTCTCTTGGCCTTAGCTGCTTCATCTACCTTATTGTTCCACCACCAAGTCACTCTCCTCCTGCTTGAGGTCTTACTCCAGCCACAGACCTCATCTGTCGCCTCTAGTAAATTATTTTTTAGGAACTCTCAGTTCTCTTCTACATTAAATGTCTGTATCTGTTCTTCTTTACTGTCGTAGGCGTTGAGTAAAATATCTTTAAATCTATTACTGGTTGAGGGGACTTTCAGCTTCCAGATCTTTCTTCTCCAGGTTGGCCTCTGTTTCCAGGTTCGTCTAGTTCTGACCGTGAGGTCGCTGACAACTAAGCTATGTTGGGATGTACATTCCTCACTAGGGAAGGCTTTTGTGTTTACGACCGTCCATCTGTCACATCCTCTGATGAGGATAAAATCTATCTGACTGGAGTGCTCCCCTGATCTATAGGTAATCAGGTGGTTGTCGGGTTTTTTAAAGTTTGTGTTACATATCGACATGTCATTGGCGTCACAGAATTCTAGAAGTCTGAATCCTTCCTCATTTCTTGTGCCAACCCCATGGCCTCCATGTACTCTATTGAAGCCGTCGCAGTGTTTACCTACATGTCCGTTAAAATCTCCTGCGATGATTAGGAAGTCATTGTCGTCTGTTAGAGCAGTAGTGTGCATTAGGGACTCGTAAAACCTATCCTTAAGTTCGTCTGGCAGCCTCAATTGGGGTGCGTGAGCTGATATTATTGTGGTAATTGTTTTATTCAGGACTAGTCTGAGTTTAATGATTCTTGCATTTACCCTGTACACTGAGATTACTTTATCTACCCACTTGTCAGTTAGTAGTATACCTACACCACCCATCCCATCGTAATTTCCCACCCAGAAAAATTTGTAGCACCGACTTTTTCCTACCAGGACTCTGGCAGACTCTCCTCTCCATCTAGTCTCTTGCACACAGCATACATCAATTTCCTTTCGCTCTAGGATTTCTACGATTTCTCCTGCTCTTCCTTTCATTGAACCTATATTGATGGTACCAACTCGGAGTTTCGGGCATTTGTCGACACTCGTAGGGAAGGGTCTCCGGGTTGGCGCTTCACATGGGTGCTTGGTAGCTCGCAGATTCATATTTCATCTATTGATTCAGAGTTGCTCAAATTTATTCTCAGCTCATCCATCCATAACGGTGGGAAAATTGAGGGCTAGAAGAAGAGTGGTGGTGGGATAATGGCAGGGTGTGTTGGGCTGCGACAGGGGAGGAGAGAGTTAGTTAGGTAGTAGTAGTAGTAGTAGTAGCAGCCGTAGACATGGCATGCTGAGGTTTGATTGGTCGAATAGGCTATGGTGGTGTGTGGAGGTGGGTGGGAGGGAAATTGTGAGGTAGGCACTGAGGGTCGCATGGTAATTATCCGAAATAATACAGCAGAAAACAGCAGTAATATTAATAATAACATCATAAGAGCTAAGATATGTTCGAAAATTTCTATGGATGGGTGGCTGGAACGAAACCAAATCAACTCTAGTGATACATTTTAGCTGAAAGGAGAAAGTGTCTTATCTCTGCAATAGCTTCAAGATGAGTGAGGTGGAATAGATAGAGATAGGGTAACCATCATAGAGAGAGATATAGAGAGGGGGCGGGGGGGGGGGGGCACTGAGGGTGTATGTATATATATGTGTATATATATATATATATATATATATATATATATATATATATATGTATGTATATATATATATATATGTATGTATATGTATATATATATGTATGTATATATATATATATGATAAAAAGTGAGGTGTTCAGGATTGCCAGGCAATGTGTCAAGGAAAACCGTGATATTGTCGGGGAGAAGTGTGTACTTAACGATGATGGCATACTTGCCATCACCGACGCTGATAAGAAGGTAGCTTGGAAGTGTCACTACGAAAGGCTTCTAAATGAGGAGAACAAATGGGAGAAAGACAGTCTCCCCCACATCGACCCAATAGAGGGGCCAGCAGTGTTAGTCCAGGGTAGTACAATAAGCAAGGCAATCAAAGATACGAAGAGGGGTAAGGCGGCTGGTCCTTCGGAAATAGTTGCTGAGATGTTGAAGGCATCTGGTTCGGTGGGACACACCATGGTCGCCCGGATAGTTAACCAAGTCGTACAGAATGGGGTTGTTCCGAAGGACTGGCGTAGCAGCATCATCGTTAACTGCTATAAGGAAAAAGGAGATGCCCTAGATAGGAGTAACTATAGAGGCATTAAATTAATCGACCAGGTCATGAAGGTCACGGAAAAAGTAATAGCGCAACTAATCAGAGAGAGAATTGATCTAGATGAAATGCAGTTCGGGTTTGTGTCAGGCAAAAGTACCACAGACGCTCTTTTCATTGTATGACAACTACAGGAGAAGTACCTAGCTAAAAGTAAACCCCTATACTTAGCTTTCGTCGACTTGGAGAAAGCCTTCGACAGGGTCCCCCGTTCCATTATCTGGTGGTCACTTAGAAAACTAGGTGTTGACGAATGGCTTGTGAGAGCTATACAAGCCATGTATAAAGAAACAGTCAGTAAGGTTAGAATTAACAACGAATATAGTGAAGAGTTTAGCGTAAAAGTTGGTGTCCATCAGGGCTCTGTTCTTAGGCCCCTACTATTTATTATTGCCCTTCAGGCTATAACAGAGGAGTTCAAACCGGCTGCCCATGGGAACTCCTATACGCAGATGATCTAACGCTCATAGCTGAATCAATGACCGAACTAGAGAAGAAATTCCAAACATGGAAGCACGGCCTAGAATCAAAAGGCCTTAAAATTAACCTGGCTAAGACTAAAGTTCTAGTTTGTAGGAAAGAAAATAAGGCGGCGGTCCCATCTGGGAAATGGCCATGCTCAGTGTGTAGGAAAGGCGTAGGTAGAAACTCCATTTTATGTCCCAAATGCAAAGTATGGGTGCATAAAAGATGTAGTGGGATCACAGGTAAGCTAACTAAGAACATAGATTTTACATGTGGCCGGTGCTCTGGTGCAATAAGTAGCAGCAAGTGCCCAAGAATACTAGCTCATTCCATTGCACAGATGGTTCTATAGAAATAGTGGACAGCTTCCGTTACCTGGGTGACAAAATCAGCAGTGGGGGAGGGTGCTCTGAAAGTACAGTAGCTAGAGTCAGAACTGGATGGAAAAAGTTCAGAGAGCTTATACCACTTTTAGCCGCTAGAGGGTTCTCCCTAAAAATGAAAGGCAGGTTATACGATGCCTGCATACGAACAGCAATGCTGCATGGCAGTGAGACCTGGGCATTGTGTGCAGAGGATATACGCAGACGAGAGAGGAACGAAGCTTGCATGCTCCGCTGGATGTGCAATAGTAATATACGTGAACGGCAAAGCATAAACGAACTAAGGAAAAAATTAGAAATAAGAGGGATCAGATGTTGTTTACTCGAGAGAAGGCTACGTTGGTACGGTCACGTGATGCGCATGAAAGACGACAGCTGTATAACAAAGTGCAGGGCAATAAAGATAGAGGGTAGCCACGGAGTAGGCAGACCCAGAAAAACATGGGACGAGCTGATAAATTTCGACCTCACACGCTTACACCTCTCCAAGACAATGTCACTGGACCGAGACCTTTGGCGGTACTCAGTAATAGAGAAGACCCGCCTTACCTAAATACAAAGTAAAAACCTACTACAGTCAGTAGGCATCTCTATCAAAACACACCCCCGTCCCACCACCTCCACCCCATCCACACCGCCCCTTTCAATGTAAAGTTATGTTGGTCCACAACATCCAGGCCGAAACAAATGAGATCGTGTAGGTGCCACGACAAAAAAAAACACACAGTCCACGCTGTAAATGTGTGTGGCCGTGTAGGCAACACGGTAAAAAACTCCCAGCCCACACTGTAAATGTGGTTGGTGTTAGGAAGGGCATTCAGCTGTAGAAAACCCGCCAGACAGTCCACGCTGTAATGTGGCCGTGTAGGCAAAACGGTAAAAACCTCCCAGCCCCACACTGTAAATGTGGTTGGTGTTAGGAAGGGCATCCAACTGTAGAAAACCCGCCAGACAGTCCTATGCGAGCAAGACAACCACTCTTGCCTCAAGTGGGAAAACCCCCGTCCAAACCCATGCAAGCGTGGAACACGGACGCTAAACCTGATGATGATGATGTATATATATATATATATGTATGTATATATATATATATATATGTATGTATATATATATATGTATGTATATATATATATATATATATATATATGTATGTATATATATATATATATATATGTATGTATATATATATATATATATATGTATGTATATATATATATATATATGTATGTATATATATATATATATATATATGTATGTATGTATATATATATATATATATATATATATATGTATGTATATATATATATATATATGTATGTATATATATATATAAATATGTATGTATATATATATATAAATATGTATGTATATATATATATATATATGTATGTATATATATATATATGTATGTATATATATATATATGTATATATATATATATGTATGTATATATATATATATATATATGTATGTATATATATATATGTATGTATATATATATATATGTATGTATATATATATATATATGTATGTATATATATATATATGTATGTATATATATATATATTTATACATACATATATATATATATACATACATATATATATATATATATACATACATATATATATATATACATACATATATATATATATATATATACATACATATATATATATATATATATACATACATATATATATATATATATACATACATATATATATATATATATGTATGTATGTATATATATATGTATGTATATATATATATATGTATGTATATATATATATATGTATGTATATATATATATGTATGTATATATATATATGTATGTATATATATATATATGTATGTATATATATATATGTATGCATCACCGACACTGATAAGAAGGTAGCTTGGAAGTGTCACTATGAAAGGCTACTAAATGAGGAGAATAAATGGGAGAAAGACAGTCTCCCCCATATCGACCCGATAGAGGGACCAGCAGTGTTAGTTGAGGGGAGTATAATAAGTAAGGCAATCAAGGATATGAAGACTGGTAAGGCGGCTGGGCCTTCGGAAATAGTTGCTGAGATGCTGAAGGCATCTGGCACGGTGGGACACACCATGGTCACCCGCATAGTTAACCAAGTCGTACAGAATGGGGTTGTTCCGAAGGACTGGCATAGCAGCATCATCGTTAACTGTTATAAGGGTAAAGGAGACGCCCTAGATAGGAGTAACTATAGAGGCATTAAATTAATCGACCAGGTCATGAAGGTCACGGAAAAAGTAATAGCGCAACTAATCAGAGAGAGAATTGATCTAGATGAAATGCAGTTCGGGTTTGTGTCAGGCAAAAGCACCACAGACGCTCTTTTCATAGTACGACAACTACAGGAGAAGTACCTAGCTAAAGGTAAACCCCTCTACTTAGCTTTTGTCGACCTGGAGAAAGCCTTCGACAGAGTCCCCCGCTCCATTATCTGGTGGGCTCTTAGAAAACTAGGCGTTGACGAATGGCTTGTGAGGGCTATACAAGCCATGTATAAAAAAACAGTCAGCAAGGTTAGAATTAACAACGAATATAGTGAAGAGTTTAGCGTAAAAGTTGGCGTCCATCAGGGCTCTGTTCTCAGCCCCCTACTATTTATTATTGCCCTTCAGGCTATAACAGAGGAGTTCAAGACAGGCTGCCCATGGGAACTCCTATACGCAGACGACCTGACACTCATAGCGGAATCAATGGCCGAGCTAGAGAAGAAATTCCAAACATGGAAGCACGGCCTAGAGTCAAAAGGACTTAAAATTAACCTGGCTAAGACCAAAGTTCTAGTTTGTAGGAAAGAAAACAAGGCGGCGGTCCCTTCTGGGAAATGGTCGTGCTCGGTATGTAGGAAAGGCGTAGGTAGAAACTCCATCTTATGTCCTAAATGCAAAGTATGGGTGCATAAAAGATGTAGTGGGATCACAGGTAAGCTAACTAAGAACATAGACTTTACATGTGGCCGGTGTTCTGGTGCAATAAGTAGCAGCAAGTGCCCACAAAATACTAGCTCTTTCAATTGCGCAGAGGGTTTTATAGAAATAGTGGACAGCTTCCGTTACCTGGGCGATAAAATCAGCAGTGGGGGAGGGTGCTCTGAAAGTACTGTAGCTAGAGTCAGAACTGGTTGGAAAAAGTTCAGAGAGCTTATACCACTATTAGCTGCTAAAGGGTTCTCCCTAAAAATGAAAGGCAGGTTGTACGATGCCTGCATACGAACAGCAATGTTGCATGGTAGTGAGACCTGGGCATTGTGTGCAGAGGATATACGCAGACTAGAGAGGAACGAAGCTTGCATGCTCCGCTGGATGTGTAACAGTAATATACGTGAACGGCAAAGCATAAACGAACTAAGGAAAAAATTAGAGATAAGAGGGATCAGATGTTGTTTACTCGAGAGAAGGCTGCGTTGGTATGGACACGTGATGCGCATGAAAGTCGATAGCTGTATTACAAAGTGCAGGGCAATAAAGATAGACGGTAGCCACGGAATAGGCAGACCTAGAAAAACATGGGATGAGCTGATAAACTCCGACCTCACACACTTACACCTCTCCAAGACAATGTCACTGGACCGTGACCTTTGGCGGTACTCAGTAACAGAGAAGACCCGCCTTGCCAGTAGGCATCTCTAACAAAATACACCCCTCCCGCCGCCACCCCCACCCCATCCACACCACCCCGTTCTATGTAAAGTTATGTTGGTGCCGCGCCATCCAGGCCGAAACAAATGAGATCGTGTAGGTGTCACGACAAAAAAACACACAGTCCACGCTGTAATGTGGCCGTGTAGGCAACACGGTAAAAACCTCCCAGACCCACACTGTAAATGTGGTTGGTGTTAGGAAGGGCATCCAACTGTAGAAAACCTGCCAGACAGTCCTATGCGAGCAAGACAATCACTCTTGCCTCAAGTGGGACTACCCCCGTCCAAACCCATGCAAGCGTGGAACACGGACGTTAAACGTTGATGATGATGATGATGATGATATATATATATATACATACATATGTATATATATGTATGTATATATATATATATATATATATATGTATATATATATATGTATGTATATATATATATGTATGTATATATATATATATGTATATATATGTATATATATATATATATATATGTATATATGTATATATATATATATATATATATATGTATATATATATATGTATGTATATATGTATGTATATATATATATAAGAAACAGTCAGCAAGGTTAGAATTAACAACGAATATAGTATATATATAGGGAGCAGCATCTGTTAGGGCAAGACGTTTTTTCTTGGGCTCTGCTAGAGTCAGCAGCAACACACAACCACGTGTTGCTACACACACACAAGAGGAAAGAGAAAAATTTAAAATTTATGAGACCAATAGAGATATGTACATTTATATATTTATATCTAGATATTGCTATTATCATTTACAGTCCCTCTGTGTTTAATGTATGTTCATTAGTATATGTGTTGTTATTTCTGCTTGCATTTTGCATATATCTATATATATGCTTGCGTGGACCCCTCTCAAAAATTCGTTGGATTTTCTAATTGGATACCCTAACACTGGATACCAACACTGAATACACCTGAACTTCTACCAGGAAATCTTTCGTTGTCATTTCTGCTTGCATTTTACATATATAGATATATATATCAATGGTTGCGTGGACCCCTCTTAAAGATTCGTTGGATTTTCTAATTGGATACCCCGAAACTGGATACCAATTACTGAATACACCTGAACTTCTACCAGGAAATCTTTCATATCAGTGAAAATTTTCTTTTCTTTGCTTCATATATATATATTATATATACTTGTCCGCCATTGCAAAAGGCCATCAATTCAAAATTTTGAAGAGAGAGGAAAAGAGAGAAGTGATCTATGAACTTGTAACATCTCACTGACCCCCCCGTCACCACAATAACAATAACGCCTACACTCGCTCCCCACCATCACCACATTACTCTAAGGTCGCTGTCCTGTCCCCTGTTGACATACTGCTGACTCTCTTTTGATGTATGTATGTGTATATACATATGTGTATGTGTGTGTATATGTATATCTCAGTGGATGCGACCAGATTTCAACACAGCAACAACTACAACAACAACAGCAGCAACACCAACAACAACAACAACAACAGCAACAACACCATCGTCTGTGTTGAATGTGTGTGTATGTATTTGTATATATGCGACAGCAATAACAGCATCAACACCATTGTCTGCAGCAACAGCAGCAGTGAAATGAAGGACAACAACAACAGTAACAACTACAATAACAACTACAGCACCAACAACTGCCACCACCATCACTGACCATCCACCACCACCACGCTGATACCATCCACCACCACCACACTGACACCATCCACCACCGCCATTACCAGCGTAAACAAACAATTATTATTGTTATTGTTATTATATACAAGCCGAACTGGACTGGGAAAGGTCAACAGTTGACATGATAGTGATTTTGACGATTTTGATTTTGATTTTGATTTTGACTTTGATTTTGATTTTGTATCAGTACTGTCGGTAATATATGTATATGTATATATATATATGTTTGTGAGTGGTGTGCGTGATTGTATGCATGAATGAGTGTTGGTATGTGTGGTTGTGGTTTGTATGCATGAGTATTAGTGTGTGAGTCGTGTCAATAAGTTTCCCTTTTTTTTTTTTTTTTTTTTTTTTTAATGACCATGCTGTAAAATGGAGGGGTAGAGAGGGCCCTTGAGTCTAGTAAGACATCCTCTCTAGTGCTGGTGGCACAAATAAAAGCACCCAGTCCATGCTGTAAAGTGGCGCTGGTGTTAGGAAGGGCATCCAACCAGTGTATCAATGCCAAAAAGCTTATCAGCACAGCAACAAAACAGCATAGAAAAATATGAAGACGTCGCATCTCAGAGTTGCAACACTTAATGTTGGCACTCTCAGAGGTAGGTCTGCTGAAATAGCGGAGATGCTGGAGAGAAGGCAGGTGGATGTGTGCTGCGTGCAAGAGGTGAGATGGAGGGGTGCCTCTGCGAGACTAGTCGTAGGCAAGCGTCTTAGCTATAAGCTATTCTGGGTAGGTAAGGATGATGGGTTAGGGGGAGTAGGCATTTTCCTGGCTGAGAAATGGATCAATAAGACAATAGAGGTAGTTCGAGTTAGTAATCGAATAATTAAGCTTAGATTAGTTGTAGGTAGGAGACTACTGACAATCATCTCGGTCTATGCTCCCCAAGCAGGCCTAGGCAAAGATGAGAAAGACTGCTTTTATGAGCAACTTTTGCAAACAACCACAATGACAGAGGACGGAGACATCGTTATGCTAGCAGGAGACTTCAATGGTCATGTTGGACAGCTCCAGGATGGTTACACTGGGGTACATGGTGGGCACGGTTACGGTTCAAGAAATGAAGAAGGAGTGAGACTTCTTGAATTTTGTGATGCAAGTACATTGACTATTTGCAACACAAACTTCCAGAAACCTGCCAATCACCTAATAACCTACAAATCTGGTGAGCACATAAGCCAGATTGACTTCCTGCTAGTTAGGCAGCGGGACAGGCAGATAGTGTCTAATACCAAGGCATACCCTGGGGAAGAATGTACCCCACAGCATAGGTTAGTTGTTAGTGATATCTCAGTAAGCAAGAGATGGAATGAGCCATATAGGAAGGTGTGGAGAAGAAAGGTCTGGAAGCTAAAAGACCTTTCACTAAAATTCAAATTTAGGAAAGCCCTTCAAGATGTATATGACGAAAAAGAAGACGATTTAGAGACGTATGACATAGATAATAACTGGAAGTTCTTACGTGACAACTTGCTGAAGGCTACTGATGAAACCTGTGGCTGGAGCAGAGCTCCAACCAGACAGAGAGTGACCTGGTGGTGGAACAGCAGTGTAGATAAGGCTATTAGAGACAAAAGACTAGCATGGAAGGCTTGGAATAAGGGTGGGAGTAGGGAAGAATATACAGCCACTAAGAGAGAAGCTAGACGTCAGGTGTACTTAGCACGCAGGGAGGCAGAGAGTAGGAGGTTTGCCAATGTTCTGCGACGGGAAGATCAGAGGCGTGCGGTGTTCCACATTGCAAGGCAGTGTGTCAATGCAAATCAGGATGTTGTTGGTGATAAATGTGTCCGGGATGATGCCGGTGTACTTAGTGTCACGAATGACCAGAAAAAGGAGGCCTGGAAATGTCATTATGAGAGACTGATGAATGTGGAGAACGAATGGGAGAGAGAGAAATTACCCTTGGTAGATCCGACAGAGGGACCAGCTATTGAGATTGACGAATATAGGGTCCAAGAGGCGATTAGGGAAATGAAAAATGGTAAGGCGGCCGGACCATCGGGAATAGTTGCTGAGATGCTGAAGGCATCAGGGGACGTAGGCACTAAACTGGTTGCACGCATAATCAATCAGGCTATATATGGTGGTGTCATACCCAAAGACTGGTGCAGCAGTATTCTCATAAATTGCTACAAAGGTAAAGGGGATGCTTTGGAGAGGAGCAATTATAGGGGTATAAAACTGATAGATCAGGTTATGAAAGTGGCAGAAAGGATTCTAGCACAACTAATTAGAGAAAGGGTCAAACTAGATGAGATGCAGTTTGGTTTTGTGCCTGGGAAGAGTACAACAGATGCCCTCTTCTTGGTGAGACAAATGCAAGAGAGGTTCTTAGAGAAGAATAAGCCACTATACTTAGCCTTTGTTGACCTAGAGAAGGCCTTTGATAGGGTACCCCGATCTGTCATCTGGTGGTCCCTAAGGAAGCTGGGTGTTGAGGAATGGCTTGTAAGGACAGTGCAAACTTTGTACAGAGGTACTCTCAGTAAAGTCAGGGTAGGAATGGAGTTTAGTGAGGAATTCCAGATACAAGTAGGAGTACATCAGGGTTCGGTCCTCAGCCCGCTCTTGTTCATTATAGTCCTCCAAGCCATAACAGAGGAGTTTAAGACTGGCTGTCCATGGGAACTTCTCTATGCTGACGATCTGGCTCTTATGGCAGAATCAGTAGAGGAGCTAGAGAATAAATTCCGGCTATGGAAACAGCAGTTGGAAGCAAGAGGACTGAGAGTAAATCTAGCTAAGACAAAAGTGTTGATGAGTAGAAAAGAGGACAAAACCCTGATTCCGTCAGGGAAATGGCCATGTTCGATATGCAGAAAAGGAACTGGCATAAATTCTATAAAATGCACACAATGTAGGTCCTGGGTACACAAGAGATGTAGCGGGATAGCAGGCAAACTAACAGGTAGGGAGAAATATGTATGCAGTAGATGTACAGGGAAATTAGACAGTAGAAGTCGCACTGATAGACACATTTTTCAAATGCGAGAGGGCGCTATAGAAGTGGTGGATAGCTTCCGGTACCTAGGAGATCAGATTAGCATGGGAGGAGGGTGTTCCGAGGCCATAGTATCTAGAATAAGGACGGGTTGGAAGAAGTTTAGGGAGCTGCTTCCTCTGTTGACGAAGAAGGGTTTCTCCCTGCGTACGAAAGGCCGGTTGTATGATGCCTGTGTGAGGAGCGCGATGCTGCATGGTAGTGAGACATGGGCAGCTACCGCAGAAGATATGCGACGGCTGGAGAGAAATGAGGCAAGCATGCTCCGTTGGATGTGCAGTGTAAATGTGCGTGAACGACCCAGCATAAATGTGTTGAGAGAGAAACTGTGTCTGAGAGGGATAGAATGTAGTGTACGGGAGAGGAGACTGAGGTGGTATGGACATGTGATGCGCATGGAGGATGACCGATGGGTGAAGAAGTGCCAGGAAATGCCAGTTGAAGGAAGACGTGGTAGAGGTAGACCACGAAAAACATGGGCGGAGGTGGTGAGAACAGACCTCAGATCATTGAAGCTCACGGTGGAGATGACGAGGGACCGTGACGAGTGGAGAGATGCTGTGCTGAATAAGACCCGTCCCACCCTTGCAAGCAGGGAAAAGCGGACGTAAAATGATGATGATGATGATGATGATGATAGTGAAGAGTTTAGCGTAAAAGTTGGCGTCCATCAGGGCTCTGTTCTCAGCCCCCTACTATTTATTATTGCCCTTCAGGCTATAACAGAGGAGTTCAAGACAGGCTGCCCATGGCAACTCCTATACGCAGACGACCTGACACTCATAGCGGAATCAATGGCCGAGCTAGAGAAGAAATTCCAAACATGGAAGCACGGCCTAGAGTCAAAAGGACTTAAAATTAACCTGGCTAAGACCAAAGTTCTAGTTTGTAGGAAAGAAAACAAGGCGGCGGTCCCTTCTGGGAAATGGTCGTGCTCGGTGTGTAGGAAAGGCGTAGGTAGAAACTCCATTTTATGTCCTAAATGCAAAGTATGGGTGCATAAAAGATGTAGTGGGATCACAGGTAAGCTAACTAAGAACATAGATTTTACATGTGGCCGGTGTTCTGGTGCAATAAGTAGCAGCAAGTGCCCACAAAATACTAGCTCTTTCAATTGCGCAGAGGGTTCTATAGAAATAGTGGACAGCTTCCGTTACCTGGGCGATAAAATCAGCAATGGGGGAGGGTGCTCTGAAAGTACTGTAGCTAGAGTCAGAACTGGTTGGAAAAAGTTCAGAGAGCTTATACCACTATTAGCTGCTAAAGGGTTCTCCCTAAAAATGAAAGGCAGGTTGTACGATGCCTGCATACGAACAGCAATGCTGCATGGCAGTGAGACCTGGGCATTGTGTGCAGAGGATATACGCAGACTAGAGAGGAACAAAGCTTGCATGCTCCGCTGGATGTGTAACAGTAATATACGTGAACGGCAAAGCATAAACGAACTAAGGAAAAAATTAGAGATAAGAGGGATCAGATGTTGTTTACTCGAGAGAAGGCTACGTTGGTATGGACACGTGATGCGCATGAAAGTCGATAGCTGTATAACAAAGTGCAGGGCAATAAAGATAGACGGTAGTCACGGAATAGGCAGACCTAGAAAAACCTGGGACGAGCTGATAAACTCCGACATCACACACTTACACCTCTCCAAGACAATGTCACTGGACCGAGACGTTTGGCGGTACTCAGTAACAGAGAAGACCTGCCTTACCTAAATATATAGTAAAACCTACTCCAGCCAGTAGGCATCTCTAACAAAATACACCCCGTCCCACCACCACCACCCCCACCCCATCCACACCACCCCGTTCTATGTAAAGTTATGTTGGTGCCGCGCTATCCAGGCCGAAACAAATGAGATCGTGTAGGTGTCACGACAAAAAAACACACAGTCCACGCTGTAATGTGGCCGTGTAGGCAACACGGTAAAAACCTCCCAGACCCACACTGTAAATGTGGTTGGTGTTAGGAAGGGCATCCAACTGTAGAAAACCTGCCAGACAGTCCTATGCGAGCAAGACAATCACTCTTGCCTCAAGTGGGACTACCCCCGTTCGAACCCATGCAAGCGTGGAACACGGACGTTAAACGTTGATGATGATGATGATATATATATGTATGTATATATATATATATATTGTACGACAACTACAGGAGAAGTACCTAGCTAAAGGTAAACCCCTCTACTTAGCTTTTGTCGACTTGGAGAAAGCCTTCGACAGAGTCCCCCGTTCCATTATCTGGTGGGCCCTTAGAAAACTAGGTGTCGACGAATGGCTTGTGAGAGCTATACAAGCCATGTATAAAGAAACAGTCAGCAAGGTTAGAATTAACAACGAATATAGTGAAGAGTTTAGCGTAAAAGTTGGCGTCCATCAGGGCTCTGTTCTCAGCCCCCTACTATTTATTATTGCCCTTCAGGCTATAAGAGAGGAGTTCAAGACCGGCTGCCCATGGGAACTCCTATACGCAGACGACCTGACACTCATAGCTGAATCAATGGCCGAGCTAGAGAAGAAATTCCAAACATGGAAGCACGGCCTAGAATCAAAAGGCCTTAAAATTAACCTGGCTAAGACTAAAGTTCTAGTTTGTAGGAAAGAAAATGAGGCGGCGGTCCCTTCCGGGAAATGGCCATGCTCAGTGTGTAGGAAAGGCGTAGGTAGAAACTCCATTTTATGTCCCAAATGCAAAGTATGGGTGCATAAAAGATGTAGTGGGATCACAGGTAAGCTAACTAAGAACATAGATTTTACATGTGGCCGGTGCTCTGGTGCAATAAGTAGCAGCAAGTGCCCACAAAATACTAGCTCTTACAACTGCGCAGAGGGCTCCATAGAAATAGTGGACAGCTTCCGTTACCTGGGTGACAAAATCAGCAGTGGGGGAGGGTGCTCTGAAAGTACAGTAGCTAGAGTCAGAACTGGATGGAAAAAGTTCAGAGAGCTTATACCACTATTAGCCGCTAAAGGGTTCTCCCTAAAAATGAAAGGCAGGTTGTATGATGCCAGCATACGAACAGCAATGTTGCATGGCAGTGAGACCTGGGCATTGTGTGCAGAGGATATACGCAGACTAGAGAGGAACGAAGCTTGCATGCTCCGCTGGATGTGTAATAGTAATATACGTGAACGGCAAAGCATAAACGAACTAAGGAAAAAATTAGAAATAAGAGGGATCAGATGTTGTTTACTCGAGAGAAGGCTACGTTGGTATGGACACATGATGCGCATGAAGGTCGATAGCTGTATAACAAAGTGCAGGGCAATAAAGATAGACGGTAGCCACGGAATAGGCAGACCTAGAAAAACCTGGGACGAGCTGATAAACTCCGACCTCACACACTTACACCTCTCCAAGACAATGTCACTGGACCGAGACCTTTGGCGGTACTCAGTAATAGAGAAGACCCGCCTTACCTAAATACATAGTAAAACCTACTACAGCCAGTAGGCATCTCTAACAAAATACACCCCCGTCCCACCACCCCCACTCCATCCACACCACCCCCTTCTATGTAAAGTTATGTTGGTGCCACACCATCCAGGCCGAAACAAATGAGATCGTGTAGGTGTCACGACAAAAAAACACACAGTCCACGCTGTAATGTGGCCGTGTAGGCAACACGGTAAAAACCTCCCAGACCCACACTGTAAATGTGGTTGGTGTTAGGAAGGGCATCCAACTGTAGAAAACCTGCCAGACAGTCCTATGCGAGCAAGACAATCACTCTTGCCTCAAGTGGGAATACCCCCGTCCAAACTCATGCAAGCGTGGAACACGGACGTTAAACGTTGATGATGATGATGATGATGATATATATATGTGTATGTATATATACATACATATATATATATATATATATATATACATATATATATATATATGTCATCATCATCATCATTTTACGTCCGCTTTTCCCTGCTTGAAAGGGTGGGACGGGTCTTATTCAGCACAGCATCTCTCCATTCGTCACGGTCCTTCATCATCTCCACCGTGAGCTTAAATGATCTGAGGTCTGTTCTCACCACCTCCGCCCATGTTTTTCGTGGTCTACCTCTACCACGTCTTCCTTCAACTGGCATTTCCTGGCACTTCTTCACCCATCGGTCATCCTCCATGCGCATCACATGTCCATACCACCTCAGTCTCCTCTCCCGTACACTAGATTCTATCCCTCTCAGACACAGTTTCTCTCTCAACACATTTATGCTGGGTTGTTCACGCACATTTACACTGCACATCCAACGGAGCATGCTGTCCTCATTTCTCTTCAGCCGTCGCATATCCTCTGCAGTTGTTGCCCATGGCTCACTACCATGCAGCATCACGCTTCTCACACAGGCATCATACAGCCAGCCTTTCATACGCAGGGAGAAACCCTTCTTCGTCAGCAGAGGAAGCAGCTCCCTAAACTTCTTCCAACCCGTCCTTATTCTAGATACTATGGCCTCGGAACACCCTCCTCCCATGCTAATCTGATCTCCTAGGTACCGGAAGCTATCCACCACTTCTATAGTGCCCTCCTGCATTTGAAAAATGTGTCTATCAATGCGACTTCTACTGTCTAATTTCCCTGTACATCTACTGCATACATATTTCTCCCTACCTGTTAGTTTGCCTGCTATCCCGCTACATCTCTTGTGTACCCAGGATCTGCATTGTGCGCATTTTATAGAATTTATGCCAGTTCCTTTTCTGCATATCGAGCATGGCCATTTCCCTGACGGAATCAGGGTTTTGTTCCTCTTTTCTACTCATCAAGACTTTTGTCTTAGCTAGATTCACTCTCAGTCCTCTTGCTTCCAACTGCTGTTTCCATAGCCAGAATTTATTCTGTAGCTGATTCTGCTATAAGATTAGATCGTCAGCATAGAGAAGTTCCCATGGACAGCCAGTCTTAAACTCCTCTGTTATGGCTTGGAGGACTATAATGAACAAGAGCGGTCCTTGAGCCATTCCTCAACACCTAGCTTCCTTAGGGACCACCAGATGACAGATCGGGGTACCCTATCAAAGGCCTTCTCTAGGTCAACAAAGGCTAAGTATAGTGGCTTATTCTTCTCTAAGAACCTCTCTTGCAATTGTCTCACCAAGAAGAGGGCATCTGTTGTACTCTTCCCAGGCACAAAACCAAACTGCATCTCATCTAGTTTGACCCTTTCTCTAATTAGTTGTGCTAAAATCCTTTCTGCCACTTTCCTAACCTGATCTATCAGTTTTATACCCCTATAATTGCTCCTCTCCAAAGCATCCCCTTTACCTTTGTAGCAATTTATGAGAATACTGCTGCACCAGTCTTTGGGTATGACACCACCAAATATAGCCTGATTGATGATGCGTGCAACCAGTTTAGTGCAACTATTCCCGATGGTCCGGCAGCCTTACCATTTTTCATTTCCCTAATCGCCTCTTGGACCCTATATTCGTCAATCTCAATAGCTGGTCCCTCTGTTGGATCTACCAAGTGTAATTTCTCTCTCTCCCATTTGTTCTCCACATTCATCAGTCTCTCATAATGACATATATATATATATATACATATATATATATATATATACATACATATATATATATATGATGATGATGATGATATACATAC
>CAXHJY010000809.1:35000-42500 GCA_964016885.1 Eledone cirrhosa
CTATATGCTTGTGAAACTATGCGATATTTGGTTGCCACCACGACTTCCCTACAATCTCAAATAACTGGTTTCGTTTCTTTTTGTTTTGTTTTTATTTTACATTATAATGAAAACAAGCACACACGCATTAATAACATAACACATATGTTGAAACACACACAAACACGTGTGTGTGTGTTTTAGTTTTACATGAACACAAAATTCAACGCGTTAAAATGTATTTGTTGTTCAACAGATGTTAAGCGATTATATAGTAAAGAAATAACATTCCATCTTTTGGGGATTTTTTTTTTCTCCTAAAAATACAAAATTCTTAAAGGTTGTGACCGACAAAAATCAAGGAGATCGTTTGCGTGTATGTTAGAAATATATAGAGTGAATGTGTTCATGAGTATGTGTGCGTGTGAGTAACGAACGTCAAAAAGGAGTGAAGGAGCGGAAGAAGGAAAGGCAATTAAAATAATTGCGTTTGCATGTAAGTGTATTTATTGTCTGCGCTCATGGCGTAAGTACGTATGTGCGTTTATATGTATGTCAAGGGCAGATAATCTGATTACAGCCATTCACAACTAAGTAAATACATAAAAAAATAAAGAGAGTAAAAAGTTTATGAATGAATTCGCAAGTGTATCACACCTTAAGCTGCGTTTGTTGTTACAACTACTATCACGAACGATGTACGCAAAACATGTAAATAAAAACAGCAAAGGATTTGCCTTAAATAAATATATTGCACACACACATATAATAAAATATTTTATATAGATATATATATATATTAGATATATATATCTTCTCTCCACCTCGCTATATATATATATATATATATATATATATATATATATATATATATATATATATATATATATCTTCTCTCCACCTCGCTATATATATATATATATATATATATATGCAAAAGTTTTATTTAAATTGTTGGGATACAACAAACAAATATTTTTATAACTGATATAAAGCACTCTGATGGCCTCCAAAAACAACGGTCAATTTTTAAAGGGGTACGTCAATGTCTATTTATAAAACTGTTATATATTGTATTTTGTTTGATGAAGGCATACCATAATGTAACTTGGTATCCTTGAAATATATATAATGAAATAAATATGGTTTTATAAATATAGTTCCCATTTATTAATATCGTATATATATATATATATATATATCTTCTCTCCACCTCGAGAGAGAGAGAGAAAGAGTCCAGAAATAGCCGTCGAAACGGCTTGAGCTCTGCCGTCAGGGTCATACATTTTCCTATATATATATATGATAACTGCCACTTCATTACAGAAGAAGGCCATCTCTCCAACAAGACCATTCCCATGTGGTATGGGTGAACGTTTACGGATTCGACCGGTTAGAAGCACATAGTCAAATATAAACGTTGCTGCACTGTTAAGCTAAACAGGAACATGCTACGATAAAGTCTTGAGCTTCTGACCAGTCCTTGTAGGAAAAATGCCTAAAAAGGGGTTGAAGGAACTCTTCAGTTGGGTGACGTCACGACAACCTCTCTAGTGTTGGTGATCTACATGATAAATGCACACAATAGACACTGTAACATGGTTGGTGAAAGGAAAGGGATCCATCCAGCCATAGAAGGCTTGCTGGAAAAGAGTTGGGAAGACACTTCAGTCATGTCAAGGACATGACAACCTATCTAGAATGGATGACCTACACAATAAATGCACCCAGTACATGCTGTAAAGTAGTTGGTGTTAAGAAGGACATCCAGCCATAGAAATCTGGCTAAATAAAGATTTGGGAGGACCCTTCAGTTGTGTTAAAGACATAACAACCTTTACTGTGCACTCGGTGGAATGTGAAACAATACATAAACAGATCTCTGGCCTTACTGGGAAAGCAGTAACCCCACTTCAGTACTGATTTGATCTATGTAGACCCATCGAACCATTGCTAGCAGGGTAAGCAGATGTTATGATGATGATGATATATTATTTATTTTTTTCCCCTCTGTATATATTTTTACTACATTCACTCTTTTTCTATATCTGCTATGGTGGTGGTGGTGGTGGTGGTGGTAGTAGTAGTAGTGATAGTGGTGATGGTGGTAGTAGTAATAGTGGTGGTGGTGGTGGTATTAGTAATAGTGGTGGTGGTGGTATTAGTGGTGGTAGTAGTGGTGGTGGGTGTTGTAGTAGTAGCAGTAGTAATAGTAGTAGGAGGAGGGGATTTTAGACAAACTCTGCCAGTCAATCCAAAAG
The DNA here is from genome assembly GCA_964016885.1 of Eledone cirrhosa. Lineage (NCBI taxonomy): Eukaryota > Metazoa > Mollusca > Cephalopoda > Octopoda > Eledonidae > Eledone > Eledone cirrhosa. The sequence goes on from CAXHJY010000809.1 coordinate 37,241, forward strand.
GATTGATCAAATCTTGGCCCCTTTATAAAAAAAAAATAAAAAAAAAAAAATTTAAAAAAAATCGACACTTTGGACTTCTATCAAAGTTTTGAAGCTCGCTACAAACATGAGGGCATATCTTGGTGGAGACAAACAATCAGCAGTTTGCCCAGAATCTATTAATGCTTGGGAACAGAAGACTTTCTGTAGATAGCAAGGGAACTATGGATATAAGTCCCATAGGCACGATGGTGAAATCATTATTCCATCTGATAGAAAAAGTGTTCCCTAATCTTGACTATCAGTTTACAAGTCATAAGTGGCTCAGTGAAAAGGTTATATTGACCCCCAAAAATATGACTGCGAAATTGGTAAATCTAGAGCTATTTAAAAGAATTCCAAAGTTTTTGAAGCTCTACTGATCTGATGACATTGTGGTGGAACAGTTGAAAGCTGTCAATTACTTGACAGAGTTCAACTCTTTAGAACCACCAGGGATGCCTTCACAAGTCCTTCACCTTAAAGAAGGAGCATCCATCATGTTATTGAGGAAATTTGACCCACCCAGGCTATGCAACAGCACTCGATTGGTTGTAAAAAAAATGTATCCACATACGATTCAAGCCACCATTTGAACAGGATGTGGTAGGGGAGAGGATGTGTTCGTTTCAAGAATTCCTCTTATCCCCACTGATGTCCCATTTCAGATCAAAACTTCAATTTCCAGTAAGTCTTAGTTTTGCTTTGACCATCAAAAAATCACAGGGACAAACATTTTCAGTTACCGCGAAGAGCCCTGTTTCACCTATGGTCAGATTTACATTGGATATTCAAGAGTAGGAATTCAGAAAAATCTTTACATCTATGTACCAGATGGAAAAACAACAAACATTATAAATTGACCCAATTAATAAAGAAATGCCTCCTCATCAAAGGGATTATCCCTCAGGGAATAAATACATTGCCTGACATGGAATAAAAATAAAAATTTGAAATAAAGGCATACTATTGTGATTATTGCTCAGCAATGTCGGGCTACTCATCTAGTATATATATATAATTAGTAACAGGAAGTATACATCTAGTCATTTATATCACACTACTACATTATATATCAATAAATAAACAAATATACAAAGCACAGTACAGTTCAAGATAAGATGCCTTTTAATAAAATCTAATAAATTTATAACTTTTTTATATGAATAAATTCTCTCTTAAATCTAAAAGAATTTGTATCATTTAATTCCTTATTAAAATTAAGATGGTGGGGATTATCTTTAATATAGGATTTTTTTAAAGATCATATGAGGTTTCTACAACAAAATAAGTTTAGGAACCAATATCCTATTCCATAAAGTACAAAAAAGATTAATCTTATAACTAGAATCTCATTAATTGAACACTTGCCTATTAATTGGTGATGTTCCAGTTGAATGAATTGACCTCAGTAGTGAAAGCAAATAAAACACTCAACAATTACACTGTGTTGTGTAATTGTATGCTTACAGCATACAATTACATAGTTAATGTATCTGTTAGAAATAGCAACCCAAACACTAATACTACACATTTATCATCACTTTCCAGTCCATACTTCCATACTGACATGGGTTTGAGGCAATCTTTTACGTCCAGAATCCTTTTTTTATACTAACACATTTGATCACCACTAATGACCCAATTACGAAGTTCACCGTACATGTACACACACACACACATATATATCCATCGGCCTTGAACGCCTGATGAAGTCATAGAAATCCCATTGTGAAATATGTCTTGAGAATTTTAAACTTGGTGGAGCCTATTCTTCTCCAGGTCTGACTTCTCCCACATAGAAGATGAATTGACATCAGTACTGGAATGACACATTATTTATCAACTCTGAAGGGTTGAAAAGTAGAATTGACCTCACCAGGATTTTGACTGGGGGTGGAGAGAACCAGAAAAAATAACACAAAGAATTCTATCTGACACTCCAAAGACGCAGTTAAATTGCTTTTAGATATCTATATATACCATCATTTCCATTTACCATCAATTCTTCCATGCTTGCATGGGTTAGACGGGTCATCCATGTTGGGAGGCAAGTCTGGCCATGGTTGGCCACGTCACACTTTGCTCTGGCAAGGACTGTAAATTTGGCCAGGTATTTTACAGCTGGATGCTCTTTCTAACACCAATATTATATATTTATGTGTATATATATATATATATATATATATAAATATATATATATTTAAGGTGAACAAGTGGCAAAAGAAGCTGTAGAGGGAGACCTGCCTGGGCAGAAGTGGTAAGAGCTGATCTCAAAACATTGAACCTCACAGAAGAGATAACAAAGAAACACAAGAAGATACAATTATGAAAAAATAGATGTATGATAATGATGATAAAACACACACGCACACCAGATATAAGTTCCTTGGGTAAATATTAATCAGCAGACAGAAATATAACTATCAGACATCAGCACCAGTAGCAGCTCACTAATGAAGAGTTGGTGACATCAACTATCAAAATGTCCTACACCTTCAACTCTACATTCATCTATCTATATCAGACTACCTGTCTAACTCCATCAAATTACCTATCTATATCAATGCCAATTTTCATTATTGTGATTCTACAGCACTCTAGCTTTATGAATCTATCTCTGTGTATATAGCAATGTATACATTTAACTATTTATCTATACCTCCTATACATATATATATATATATATATATAATAATAATAATAATATGGACAAGATGTCAACTTTTCATTACATTTATTGAAGTATCACACGTGTTTCATGATTTATCAGCTCACAGTTTGATCTGTATCGATTGGGCCTGACTCTGGAATCAAAAGCTCATCAGACTTCTGTTAGCTAATGATGGAATGATTCCTGTACACATCACCCGGTCTGAGAATTGAACTCACAACCTTTTGATTGCAAGGCCAATGCTCTAACCACTAAGCCATGTGCCTCCATATATGTATATATATATATATAATAATTGTTTCTACTTTTGGCACAAGGCCAGCAATTACCCAGTACATTACTGGTACTTTATTTTATCGACCCCGTAAGGATGAAAGGCAAAGTTAACCTCGGCGGGATTGAACTCAGACCGTAAAGGGATGTAACTATACTGGAAAGCATGGTGTCCGACTCTCTACCAATACTGCCAATCCACCTGAAATACACACACATATTCATATGTATATGTGTGTGTCGTGTCTGCCTTAACAAGTTTTGCTCGATGACCGAAAGAGTTAAAATAACTAAAATAATTAAATCAACTCCATAATCAGAGCTATTTATCAAATTACAAAATATGAGGAAATAATAGACAAAAATATACCTATTTTTTCTTCAAAGTCCCAACTGCAGTTTCGCCGATCCGTGTGCACTGATTTCTGTACTTTAAAAGTGGATCATTGCTGTAAGGTTGATACGGCTTATCAAGAGATCCCTCAGAAAAAAGGACTGTTTCCCGACGCATTTATAGCAAGTGATTATGGAGTTGATTTAATTATTTTAGTTACTTTAACTCTTTCGGTCATCGAGCAAAACTTGCTAAGGCGGACACCAAACACACACATACATACAAATATGTGTGTATTTCATATTATATTGTCCCAAACTCCCCTATGGTAGAGTTAACCACGAGCATTAACTGCTTTTTCTAGCAAATACGTTATTCGCTACACTGTCCACCTTACTACCCTTCTATGACCACTGTATCATGAGTTTATCTCTCTCCTCGCCTGTCAAGAAATTCTCACTTGCTACGAAAGACAAAATCCTTTTTTTTTTACCACTGTATCACTTGTTAATCTCTCCCTCCGCCTCTGATATTGCATCCTCATCAAAGGAAAATTGCTATGATGTGTACAAAGGAATATTGGTATAGCCATGCTATATATGTCACACAGAAAATAGAAAGTACCTGAAAAGGTCAGTAAATTTGGTGGCCTTCTACATAAGTCCTATCTAACAATTTTACTAACAGGGTTTGTGTTGACCCAGAGCTATAGTAGAAAATACTCATGCCAAAATAATTCAAACATGGATCCTTCTCATTGAAAAAACAATTTCTAACCCTCATGGCCAAGCACCCATGTATAATATATTTATATATATATATAATATATATACATATATATATATAATTTATATACATATATATATATAAATATATAATATATATAATATATATACATATAATATATATACATATACATATATATATAAATATATAATATATATATTGTTATACTTTGGGAGGGTCATGTTGCCAATAAGAAACACACGCACCAGTTGCTTTCACTTCAATTTATTATAATAAATTTATAAATTTAGGAATTTATAAATTTCCGGTTGGTTGGTTAAGTTCCACAACCAGACGATTTTCCATATATTGTCAAAGTTCTTTCGTCACACATTCTGTGACCTCTTCAGTGAATGGGGATTCTTTTCTTTGTTTTTGTGCCTCTCCTTTGTTCTGTCCTACGCCATCTTGTTTTTGTGTGTGTTGTGTGCTTAGTTTGCGCATGTTTTACATCCGGGTGTCTGTGTGTGTTTATATTTGTTTATTTATTTGTTTATTTACATGTTACTGGTTGGTTGTTTGTTCTATGTGTGTGTGTGTTTTCATTTTGCCCTTAATTGTAAGTTGTGATGTTGCTGTTCCATTCATGTTTTCTATTTAATTTTGGTTGGAGTTCATTTATGTTTATTGCCGCTGTGATTTGTCTAAACATTGCGTCTTTTCTGTGTGTAGATTCTATTTTTATTTCTATGTTCTCTAATTTAGCCTTATGTTCTATTTTAGCATGTTGGTAGAGTACAGATGATTCTTTACTATCTTGAAGGTCTCGCCAGTGTTCATTTATCCGTTCCCCTACACTACGAGCTGTCTCACCTATGTACACTATATTCTTATCTCTACATTGTCTTTCAGTACATCTTATGCTATATACTACATTTCTAGTTTTACAGTTAATATGGGGGCTTAATTTACAGATTATACATTTCTTATCTATACAGGGAGGTCTTTGAAAAGGGTATGTATTGCTAATAAGTGTTTTTATGGAGGTACCTGGTCTTTCTACTATCTTAATATTGAGTTTATGTTTATCTAGGGTCCTTCTAAATTTGTAAGCTAATTCACCTCTAGGGGTTGTATTGATGAGCTCTGGTATTTATTGCTATCATACCATGAGTTTATTCTATTAACCTTATTCCTAGTTCTTTCTATTCTATTCCAAAATTTGCTCCTATACA
>CAXHJY010000809.1:47500-50000 GCA_964016885.1 Eledone cirrhosa
ACCCCAAGTAGACCCTATAGAGGGGCCAGCAGTACAAGTCAACAGCAGCGTAGTAAGTAAGGCAATCAAAGATATGAAGATGGGGAAGGCAACCGGTCCATCGGATATAGCTGCCGAGATGCTGAAGGCATCTGGGTCTGTAGGTCACACTATAACCACACGTATCGTTAACCAGGTAATACTAGAAGGTGTCATACCAAAAGATTGGTGCAGTAGCATCATTGTCAACTGCTACAAAGGTAAAGGTGATGCACTCGATAGAGCAAACTATAGAGGTATAAAGCTGATGGACCAGGTCATGAAAGTAACAGAAAGAGTCATAGCACAGTTGATTAGGGACCGGGATAAATTGGATGAGATACAATTTGGGTTTGTACCAGGAAGAGGCACCACTGATGCCCTCTTCCTTGTGAGGCAGTTACAGGAAAAGTACCTAGCTAAAAGTAAGCCACTCTACCTGGCATTCGTCGATCTCGAGATAGCCTTTGACAGAGTTCCACATGCTGTAATCTGTTGGGCTTTTAGAAAACTAGGAGTAGATGAATGGCTTGTGAAAGCTGTACAAGCCATGTATAGGGGAGCAGTCAGCAAAGTTGGGATTAGCAATGAGTATAGTGAGGAATTTAGCTTACAGGTTGGGGTCCACCAGGGCTCTGTTCTTAGCCCTCTCCTGTTCATCATAGTCCTGCAGGCAATAACGGAGGAGTTTAAGACCGGATGCCCATGGGAACTCCTGTATGCAGATGACCTCGCACTTATAGCTGAATCTATGGTATAACTAGAGAATAAATTCCAAACTTGGAAGTAGGGACTAGAAAGAAAGGGTCTCAAAGTCAACATGACAAAGACTAAGGTCCTTGTAAGTAGACGAGAAAACAGAACCCAGATCCCCTCAGGGAAATGGCCTTGCTCAGTATGTAGGAAAGGTGTAGGTAGGAACTCCATTCTCTGCCCCAAATGCAGACAATGGGTACACAAGAGATGTAGCGGGATCTCAGGAAGCTTAATTAAGAATGTAGGCTTCACATGCAGCAGCTGTACTGGGACAGCAAGCAGCCAACAGCCACAGGAAACAAGTACCACCAATCTCTGGGAGGGCTCTGTAGAGACAGTAGACAGTTTCTGCTACCTAGGTGACCGAATTAGGAGCAGAGGTGGGTGTTCAGAAAGTACAATAACTAGGCTGAGAACGGGATGGAAGAAGTTCAGGGAACTACTACCACTGCTAGCTGCAAAAGGCTTCTCCCTCAAAATGAAAGGCAGACTGTATGATGCGTGTATCCAAACAGCAATGTTACATGGTAGTGAGACCTGGGCGCTGAAGGTGGAAGACTTACATAGATTAGAGAGAAACGAAGCCTGCATGCTCCGATGGATGTGTAACAGTAATATATGCAAGCGAAAAAGCATAAATGAATGGAAAGAGAGACTGAGCATAAGAGGAATCAAATGCTGTGTGCAGGAGAGGCGGATGCGTTGGTATGGACATGTGATGCGTATGAAGGATGATAGCTGCATAAAAAGGTGCAGAGCACTAGAAGTCGATGGAAACCGCAGAGGGGGGAGACCCAAGATGACCTGGGATGAGGTGATAAAAGCCGACCTTACCCAATTACACCTCTCAAAGGCGATGACACACGACCGTGACCTCTGGCGTCAAGCAGTAATACAGAGTACCCGACCTCCCATGGGTACAAGCTGAAGCATATAGACAATATGCTCCCACACCCTCCCACTGCAAGGTGGTTGTGGACGTGCCACGGAAAAAAATCACCCAGCCCACACTGTAAAGTGGACGTTTAGGCGCCATGGAAAAAGCACCCAGCACTCACTGTAAATGAGGTTGGTGTTAGGAAGGGCATCCAGCTGTAGAAATCAAGCCAAATCAGTTCCTGTATGAGCAAGGCATGATCAGCCGACCAGACACTGCCCACAACAGGACAACTCGTCTAACCCATGCTAGCGTGGAAGAACGGAGGTAAAACTGTGATGATGATGATGATATATAAATATATATACATATAAATATATAATATATATACATATATAAATATATAATATATATACATATATAAATATATAATATATATACATATATATATATAATATATATACATATGTATATATATAAATATATAATATATATACATATATATATAAATATATAATATATATACATATATATATAAATATATAATATATATACATATATATATAAATATATAATATATATACATATATACATATCATCATCATCATCATCATCGACGTTTAACGTCCGTGTTCCACGCTTGCATGGGTTTGGACGGGGGTAGTCCCACTTGAGGCAAGAGTGGTTGTCTTGCTCGCATAGGACTGTCTGGCAGGTTTTCTACAGTTGGATGCCCTTCCTAACACCAACCACATTTACAGTGTGGGTCTGGGAGGTTTTTACCGTGTTGCCTACACGGCCACATTACAGCGTGGACTGTGTTTTTTTTGTCGTGACACCTACACGATC
>CAXHJY010000810.1:5000-7500 GCA_964016885.1 Eledone cirrhosa
ATAATATATATATATATATATATATATACAGACACACACACACATATATATACGTATACACACACACATACATACATATATATATATACATACATATATATACATATATATAAATATATACACACATATATATATATATAATATACATATATATATATATATAAATATATACACACACATATATATATATATACATATATATACACACATATACATCTGCACACACACACACACGCTGCTATTAAATCTTTGATGATGATGATGATGATCATTATCAGAAAGAAAATCTCCTTTGATTGATGAGGCGGGTGGGGGAGGTATGGGTGTGGGGGGTGGCGGTGGCGGTGATGGTGATGGTGATGTTATATCTGGTGAACGGAGGGAGGGTGGGGGTTGATGGGTGGCGACGGGGGTGGTGGCGGTGGTGGCGGTGATGATGGTGATGATGATGATTATCTGGTGTACGCAGGGAGGTGGCGGTGGGGGAGGGTGTCACAAAGGAAACATAAAAAAAAATTCATACCTAGTCATGCAGAGAGACGAGAGGGGTCGTTGTGCGGGAGAGAGAAATAGATAGATAGATAGAGAGATAGAGAGATAGAGAGAGAGAGAGAGAGTGTGAGAAGGGGGGAGATAGAGAGAGAGAGAGTGTGTATGGTAGACACAGAGAGAGAGAGAGAGAGAGAGAGAGAGAGAGACAGAAAAAGAGAGAGAGAGAGGGAGAGAGAGGAGAGGGAGAGAGTGACAAACAGAATGAGATAGAGAGATTGAGTGAGAGAGAGAGAGTGAGAGAGTGAGACAGACAGAAAGAGGGAGAGAGATTGAGAGAGAGGTAGTGAGGGGGGGGGGAGACAGATAGAAAGAGGGAGAGAGAGTGAGAGAGAGGGAGTGAGAGAGTGAGGGGGGAGACAGACAGAAAGAGGGAGAGAGATTGAGAGAGAGGGAGTGAGAGAGTGAGAGAGTGAGACAGACAGAAAGAGGGAGAGAGATTGAGAGAGAGGTAGTGAGGGGGGGGAGACAGACAGAAAGAGGGAGAGAGAGTGAGAGAGAGGGAGTGAGAGAGTGAGAGGGGGAGACAGACAGAAAGAGGGAGAGAGAGATTGAGAGAGAGGTAGTGAGGGGGGGGGGGGGCAGAAAGAGGGAGAGAGATTGAGAGAGAGTGAGAGAGAGGGAGTGAGAGAGTGAGAGGGGGAGACAGACAGAATGAGGGAGAGAGATTGAGAGAGAGTAGTGAGGGGGGGGGGGAGACAGACAGAAAGAGGAGAGAGATTGAGAGAGAGTGAGAGAGGAGTGAGAGAGTGAGAGGGGAGACAGACAGAAAGAGGGAGAGAGATGAGAGAGAGGTAGTGAGGGGGGGGGGGGGAGACAGACAGAAGAGGGAGAAGATTGAGAGAGAGTGAGAGAGTGAGAGGGGGAGACAGACAGAAAGAGGGAGAGAGAGTGAGAGAGAGAGTGAGAGATTGAAAGGGAGAGATTGAGAGAGAGAGAGAGAGAGAGAAGAGAGAGAGAGAAAGAGAGATAATGTCACTTAATTCTTCTGTGAATTGAAAATTTAATTTAAATCTTAAAACCTTCGTAGAAAAATATTTGGTATAAAATCGAACAGAAATATCGATTTCAGATAAACTGTTTATCGATAAAATGTTACGGGTAAAATATAATTGAAAGAAAGACTATACATAGGTGGTAATTTATCAAGGGAGGTAATTTACCAAAGGAAGGTAATTCATCAAGGGAGGTAATTTATCAAGGGAGGTAATTTTTCAAGGGAGGTAATTGTCAGACATATTGTGAATATTTTAATTTAAAAGAATTAAGAATATAAATAATTGTTCTACTTTAGGCACAAGGCCAGCAATTATCCAGTGCATTACTGGTACTTTATTTATCGACCCCGTAAGGATGAAAGGCAAAGTCAACCTCGGCGGGATTTGAACTCAGACCGCAAAGGGACGTAACTATGCTGGAAAGCATGGCGTCCGACCCTCTACCGATACTGCCAATCCACCATGTTATGTGAAGTATATGCCCTAGACTGCTTCTAGTGACTAGGCCTTAGCTGGCTGTAGAAGATCCATTACTTTAGCCCTCTGACCAGGATTCAGATGGAGACCCTATGGTACATATACACCCTAAAACTGCTTCTTACGTCCTCTGGGTATGTTTAGGAAGCCATACAATGCAAGTGGGTTTGAATTACTAATACACATACACACATATATATTAGAATGCATATTTTATAAAGGTAGATAATAAATAAGCGAGATAAATAAACAAGGGAGGTAATAAACAGGGGAGGTAATAGATAAGGGAGGTAATGTGGTCCTTCTCTCCCATTTAATCTGTATTAGGCTAGGTGTGAAGATGCGGTTATGAATGTGTCTGCGTGTGTGTGTGTCTCAGTGTGCGAGTCCGTGTTCTGTATGTGTGTGTGTCGTTGTTCGAGTGTGTGCGTGCCTCTGTGTGTCTACGTGTGTGTGTGTGTGCATGTATGAAATAT
>CAXHJY010000810.1:12500-20000 GCA_964016885.1 Eledone cirrhosa
GCGTGGACTGTCTGGCGGGTTTTCTACAGCTGGATGCCCTTCCTAACACCAACCACGTTTACAGTGTGGGGCTGGGAGGTTTTTACCGTGTTGCCTACACGGCCACATTACAGCGTGGACTGTGTGTTTTTTTGTATATATATATATATATATATATGCCTGTATAATATAAGATCAAAAGATGGTTAAAGGAGTTACAATAAAACTCACCTCCTACATATGCCTGTATATATATGTCTGTGTGTGTATATATATATATATATATATACATATATATATATATATGCCTGTATATGTGTGTATATATATATATATATATATGCCTGTATATGTGTATATATATATATATATATATATGCCTGTATATGTGTGTGTATATATATATATATATATATGCCTGTATATGTGTGTATATATATATATATATATATGCCTGTATATGTGTATGTATATATATATATATATATATATGCCTGTATATGTGTGTGTATATATATATATATATATATATATGCCTGTATATGTGTGTGTATGTATATATATATATATATGCCTGTATATGTGTGTGTATATATATATATATATATATGCCTGTATATGTGTGTGTATATATATATATATATATATATGCCTGTATATGTGTGTGTATATATATATATATATATATGCCTGTATATGTGTGTGTATATATATATATATATATGCCTGTATATATATATGTGTATATATATATATTTATACATATATATGTCGGGTCACTCTCAAGTGCTGCTGGTAACATGTAACCCAATACAACCTGTCTCATGTTCAAGTCGTCGGTGACTAAACTGGCAACACCCTGCGGGATGAAATATAACACCTGGCAAAGGGCAGAGGAACTCAGAGTCAACGACCATCCAAATAGTACTTTTTTTTTATTCCTACCTGGGAGTGAAAGGCCCCCAGTTGTTGTCACACCTTTCTAGGAGAGGGAACCTCTGGAAAAAGCCCCCCAAAACCCTGCAGCTTCGGAAGGATCTGATGGTGTTGACCAGTTCTCCTTTTCGGGTAATGTTTTCGATGCTCCGAGAGTGGGATTGGTCGAGTGCAAGGCCTTTCCCCACTTAAAAAACCTTCAAAGCACAGGCATTGCTTGTTCAGGATATGTTACAGGTTTGTGTGACTGGGCGGGATTGGTCGAGTGCAAGGCCTTTCCCCACTTAAAAAACCTTCAAAGCACAGACATTGCTTGTTCAGGATATGTTACAGGTTTATGTGGCTGGCTGGGATTGGTCGAGTGCAAGGTCTTTCCCCACTTAAAAAAACCTTCAAAGTACAGGCATTGCTTGTTCAGGATATGTTACAGGTTTGTGTGGCTGGCCGGGATTGGTCGAGTGCAAGGCCTTTCCCCACTTAAAAAACCTTCAAAGCACAGACATTGCTTGTTCAGGATATGTTACAGGTTTGTGTGGCTGGCTGGGATTGGTCGAGTGCAAGGCCTTTCCCCACTTAAAAAACCTTCAAAGCACAGACATTGCTTGTTCAGGATATGTTACAGGTTGGTGTGGCTGGCCGGGATTGGTCGAGTGCAAGGCCTTTCCCCACTTAAAAAACCTACAAACCACAGGCATTGCTTGTTCAGGATATGTTACAGGTTTATGTGGCTGGCTGGGATTGGTCGAGTGCAAGGTCTTTCCCCACTTAAAAAAACCTTCAAAGTACAGGCATTGCTTGTTCAGGATATGTTACAGGTTTGTGTGGCTGGCCGGGATTGGTCGAGTGCAAGGCCTTTCCCCACTTAAAAAACCTTCAAAGCACAGACATTGCTTGTTCAGGATATGTTACAGGTTTGTGTGGCTGGCTGGGATTGGTCGAGTGCAAGGCCTTTCCCCACTTAAAAAACCTTCAAAGCACAGACATTGCTTGTTCAGGATATGTTACAGGTTGGTGTGGCTGGCCGGGATTGGTCGAGTGCAAGGCCTTTCCCCACTTAAAAAACCTACAAACCACAGGCATTGCTTGTTCAGGATATGTTACAGGTTTGTGTGGCTGGCTGGGATTGGTCGAGTGCAAGGCCTTTCCCTACTTAAAAAACCTTCAAAGCACAGACATTGCTTGTTCAGGATATGTTACAGGTTGGTGTGGCTGGCCGGGATTGGTCGAGTGCAAGGCCTTTCCCCACTTAAAAAACCTACAAACCACAGGCATTGCTTGTTCAGGATATGTTACAGGTTTGTGTGGCTGGCTGGGATTGGTCGAGTGCAAGGCCTTTCCCCACTTAAAAAACCTACAAACCACAGGCATTGCTTGTTCAGGATATGTTACAGGTTTATGTGGCTGGCGGGGATTGGTCGAGTGCAAGGCCTTTCCCCACTTAAAAAACCTTCAAAGCACAGGCATTGCTTGTTCAGGTTATGTTACAGGTTTGTGTGGCTGGCCGTAGCCTAAAAATGCACCAAACTCTATAATCTGACAAGTGATTGCAACATTCTTAGCAGAGTTTGCAGCCATCATATATATATAAATATATATATCAGTTCCCGTCCCACCCTTGCAAGCAGGGAAAAGCAGACGTAAAATGAAATGATGATGATGAAATGATATATTTATATAAATGAAATAACAGGGGGCTGGACTGGTGTAAATCCTTGAAAGGTTTATTATACTATGATCATTTCAATGACCGGGTTCCATATGAATCCGGTGATATCATCAGGTATTGGAATATAACAAAGGAATATGTAAAAAGCCATGGGTCCGAAAAACCAGAGACAGAGAGAGAGCGGCTGACCAACTAGCTTCACAGCCAGCCGCCCTCAAAGTATATCATCATATGTTCATTTTACTGATGTTTGTGCATTGCCCTATGTACTGTACATGCACTTTTTTGATGAGTTGTGGTGCACCTGAGCACTACACAATATTTCATTATTGTTATTGTTATTATATCATGACTCGTACACTGTTCATTTTCCTGACATTTGTACATTATTCTATGTACTATACATGCACCTTTGATGAGTTGTAGTGCACCTGAGCACTGTACACAATAATTTCATTATTATGTATCATCATCATCATCATCATCATCAACGTTTAACGCCCGTGTTCCACGCTTGCATGGGTTTGGACGGGGGTTTTCCCACTTGAGGCAAGAGTGGTTGTCTTGCTCGCATAGGACTGTCTGGCAGGTTTTCTACAGTTGGATGCTCTTCCTAACACCAACCACATTTACAGTGTGGGACTGGGAGGTTTTTACCGTGTTGCCTACACGGCCACATTACAGCGTGGACTGTCTGGCGGGTTTTCTACGGCTGGATGCCCTTCCTAACACCAACCACATTTACAGTGTGGGGCTGGGAGGTTTTTACTGTGTTGCCTACACGGCCACATTACAGCGTGGACTGTCTGGCGGGTTTTCTACAGTTGGATGCCCTTCCTAACACCAACCACATTTACAGTGTGGGGCTGGGAGGTTTTTACCGTGTTGCCTACACGGCCACATTACAGCGTGGACTGTGTGTTTTATTATATATATATATATATATATGATGGCTGTTATTTATATGATATATATGATATATAACTTATTTATTTTAGTTTATTTTATATATATATATATATATATATATATACGTCCCACCCTTACAAGCAAGCAAAAGCGGATGTAAAATGATAATGATGATGATATATATATATTTATATATATATATATCATTGTCATTTTACGTCCGCTTTTCCTTGCTTGTAAGTCTGGGATGGGTCTTATATTTGTATATATATATATTGTTATACTTGGGGAGGGTCATATTGTTGTAATAATATTGCCAGAATTAATAACAGAACACACTCACTGTTTGGTTGGTTTTCGCTTCTCGCTTCTGTGTCTTTTATATCGGTTAATTTAATTTATTCGGTCCTCAATGTTGCCATTGACTGACCAACTGTCAAAAATACAGATACAATATAGACACAAACACATATATATAGTCAAACAAAGTTCTTTCGTTGCACATTTGCAACATCGTCATAAAAAAAAAATAATAAATAAATAAACAGACTAAATAAAGATGGCGTAGAAAATACAATACAACGGGAGGAAACATAATAGCACCACTGACGATGTTGCAGATGTGCAACGAAAGAACTTTGTTAGACTATATATATGTGTTTGTGTCTATATTGTATCTGTATTTTTGACCGTTGGTCAGTCAATGGCAACATTGAGGACCGAATAAATTAAATTAACCGATATAAAAGACACAGAAGCGAGAAGCGAAAACCAACCAAACAGTGAGTGTGCTCTGTTATTATTCTGGCAATATTATTACAACAATATGACCCTCCCCAAGTATAATTATATTTGTTTCGACACACGATTTCATATCAAAAACCTCGCAAAACTAATTCATCGCTATTATATTACGATCTGAGTTCAAATCCCGCCGAGGTTGACTTTGCCTTTCATCCTTACGGAGTCCATAAAATAAAGTACCAGTAATGCACTGGGTAATTGCTGGCCTTGTGCCTAAAGTAGGAACAATTATATATATATATATATATATATATATATAAAATTTAATTTTAGAAATTTATATTTCAACGGGAAATAACTCGTAAATTACTAAGAAACACATTTTCTTGCAAGATTTATCCCCCTTCAGCTGTTAGGAAAACTGAAAACGTTGACCTCTCTGGCGAGCCTCTACGTGGTTTATAAACTTGCTGGAAACAGTAGCTAAATGACGAAACCTGGTGCAGAAAATGGTACAAATAGCTGCCTATATCTCCCATATACAAACATATTTTGTATATATATATATATATATAAGTGCAGGGCAATAAAAATAGACGGTAGCCACGGAATAGGCAGACCTAGAAAAACCTGGGACGACTTGATAAATTCCGACCTCACACACTTACACCTCTCCAAGACAATATCACTGGACCGAGATCTTTGGCGCTACACAGTCATACAGAAGACTCGCCTTACCTAAATACAAAGTAAAACCTACTACAGTCAGTAGGCACCTCTAACAAAATACACCCCTGCCCCACTACACCCACCCCTTCCAATGTAAAGTTATGTTGGTACCACAACATCCAGTCCTAAATAAATGAGGTCGTGTAGGTGTCACGACAAAAAAACACACAGTCCACGCTGTAATGTGGCCGTGTAGGTAACAGGGTAAAAACCTCCCAGTCCACGCTGTAATGTGGCCGTGTAGGTAACACGGTAAAAACCTCCCAGTCCACACTGTAAACGTGGTTGGTGTTAGGAAGGGCATCCAGCCGTAGAAAACCCGCCAGACGTGTAGGTGTCACGACAATAAAACACACAGTCCACGCTGTAATGTGGCCGTGTAGGTAACACGGTAAAAACCTCCCAGTCCACACTGTAAACGTGGTTGGTGTTAAGAAGGGCATTCAGCCGTAGAAAACCCACCAGACGTGTAGGTGTCACGACAATAAAACACACAGTCCACGCTGTAATGTGGCCGTGTAGGTAACACGGTAAAAACCTCCCAGTCCCACACTGTAAACGTGGTTGGTATATACCTGTATCTGAATGCGTGTTAACTATATTATCTTACAATTTCTTTTTCAACTCATATTATATACGTATTTGTGGTCACATATACACAAATACACTTGCCCTCGTATATGTACTTACGCACACATTTTCACCATACACACATATGTACATTTGTGAGTGTATATACATACATATACACATACCCTACTTGTGAGTGTATATACATACATATACACATACCCATTTGTGAGTGTATATACACACATATACACCTACCCTAACTATATTTCCTTATATTTTTTTATATTTTTTTTATATATAATTTTATATATTTTTTATATAATTTTTTTTTAATATATATTTTATATATCTCTTGCATTACTTTTATTTATATATATTTTTTGCATTTCTTGAGGAGACTTTCCAAATATTCCACTATGTTTTATATTACCTTGTCCGACGAATGAATGAGGACGTTTTTCGTATTAGTCTTATTCGGGAAACCTCTGGTAATGAGGTAATTATATTGTATTGTTTATTATATATATATATATATATATATATAAAGAAAAAGGGATGAAATCGAAAATGCAACTGAAGTCTTATTTTTTTAAAAAATATATATATTTATTTGGTTCCTTTACCGGTTTCGCAGTTCTGATTTTCAAAAGGTGAGTTGAGATGGAGGGTCTGTGGTTTTTCTCACATTTTAAAAAAAATAAGACTTCAGTTGCATTTTCGATTTCATCCCTTTTTCTTTATACTTCCACTCGTGTAGGACACCTCGGTTATTTTTCATTTTGTAAAAAAAACCTCACTTTCTAATATATATATATATATATATATATATAAATGGCTTCTACAGGACTAGAACTGTTCCATTCAGATAAATCATCTGTGGTTACCCCCAATTGAACCCGCGATAAAATTATAATATTTAGCGGGCGAGAAGATTACAAATAAAGATTACAAATGAAAGGATTACAAAGAATATATACTGTTAGAACATGTTTATATAAAAGCACCTACGTACGTAGTTTTCTATGCTTTACCGTGGAATGATAGGGACCCCAGTCCCTATCATCTCATTTCTACAGCTGAGTAAACTGGAGCAATGTGAAATAAAGTGTCTTGCTCAAGGAAACAACACATCACCCGGTCTGAGAATTGAACTCACAACCTTTCGATTGCAAGGCCAATGCTCTAACCACTAAGCCATATGCCTTTATGTATCATCATCATCATCATCATCATCATCAACGTTTAACGTCCGTGTTCCACGCTTGCATGGGTTTGGACGGGGGTAGTCCCACTTGAGGCAAGAGTGGTTGTCTTGCTCGCATAGGACTGTCTGGCGGGTTTTCTACAGTTGGATGCCCTTCCTAACACCAACCACATTTACAGTGTGGGGCTGGGAGGTTTTTACCGTGTTGCCTACACGGCCACATTACAGCGTGGACTGTCTGGCGGGTTTTCTACAGCTGGATGCCCTTCCCAACACCAACCACATTTACAGTGTGGGGCTGGGAGGTTTTTACCGTGTTGCCTACACGGCCACATTACAGCGTGGACTGTCTAGCAGGTTTTCTACAGTTGGATGCCCTTCCTAACACCAACCACATTTACAGTGTGGGGCTGGGAGGTTTTTACCGTGTTGCCTACACGGCCACATTTACGGCGTGGACTGTGTGTTTTTTTGTCGTGACACCTACACGATCTCATTTGTTTCGGCCTGGATGGCGCGGCACCAACATAACTTTACATAGAAGGGGGGCGGTGTGGATGGGGTGGGGGTGGTGGGACGGGGGTGTATTTTGTTAGAGATGCCTACTGGCTGTAGTAGGTTTTACTATGTATTTAGGTAAGGCGGGTCTTCTCTATTACTGAGTAGCGCCAAAGGTCTCGGTCCAGTGACATTGTCTTGGAGAGGTGTAAGTGTGTGAGGTCGGAATTTATCAGCTCGTCCCAGGTTTTTCTAGGTCTGC
>CAXHJY010000810.1:47500-50000 GCA_964016885.1 Eledone cirrhosa
TACTACAACACTACACCATCACCACCAACACCACCACCACCACTACTACTACTACACTACACCACCACCACTACATCACCACTACCACTACACCACCACCAACACTACACCACCACCACCACTACTACTTCTACTACTACACTACACCACCAACACCACCACCACTACACTACCACCAACGCTACACCACCACCACTACATGACCACCACTACACCACCACCACCAGCACTACTTCACCACTACACCACCACCACCACTATACCACCACGCCACCACAACTACCACCACCATCACCACCACCACTACCACCACTGCACCGCCACCAACACTACACCACCACCACCACCACATCACCACCATCACCACCACCACTGCACCACCACCACTGCACCACCATCACCACACCACCACCACACCACCACCACTACACCACCACAACTACACCAACACCACTACACCACCACCACTACACCACCACTACACCACACCACCACTACACCACCACTACACCACCAACACCACACCACCACCACTACCACACTACCACTGCATCCCCATCACCACCACTACACCACCACTACACCACCAACACCACACCACCACTACACCACCACCACTACACCAACACCACTACACCACCACCACCATCACCACCACCACTGCACCACCACTACACCACCACTACACTACCAACACCACACCACCACCACACCACGACTACTACAGCACCATCATCACCACCACCACCACCACAATATCCTTAATTATTTATTACTTCAAACACTATACACATTTCAGTGGCCAGGTTGTTACACAACCTGGTGACATCTTCAGGTGTAAATTGCATAATAGATGCATACCAATGCAATGGTGGTAAACTTTAAGGAAACAAACAAGGCATTGTAACAACACACTACTAAATCTGTCTCGGGGTCAAAAACATAAACACACATGTATTTCTTCTTTGTTTTTTCTTTGCTTCTGTCAGTTCTGTCTGGGTATCTGGGTGTCTGGTAGTAACCCCAATTTCAGTTTGTATTTCTTTTCTTGATTTATGATTTTAAAGGGTCGGACGCCATGCTTTGACGCATAGAGTTACGGCCCTTGCCATTCTGAGTTCAAATAACGCCGAGGTTAACTTTGCCTTTCTTCCTTACGGGGTCGATAAAATAAAGTACCAGTAATAAACTGGGGTAATTGCTGGCCTTGTGCCAAAAGCAGAAAAATTATTACAGGGTCGATAAAATAAAGTACCAGTAATACACTGGGGTAATTGCTGGCCTTATGCCCCCAAAAGTAGAAACAGTTATTACGGGATCAGTAAAATAAAGTACCAGTAATACACTGGGGTGATTGCTGGCCTTGTGCCTAAAGCAGAAACCATTATTACGGGATCAGTAAAATAAAGTACCAGTAATACACTGGAGTAATTGCTGGACTTGTGCCCCCAAATGTAGGAACAATTTATTTTAAACTAGCAGAAAAACCACCCAGTCTTATGTAATCAGTAACGTAATCCATGATACATTAAAAAAAGACGATATTATATATAAACTACATTAGGAGAAAATTAGTGACAAAAAAATAAATATGTTTATTTAAGCGATCGCCACCGGAAGTGGTGACATTTCAGTAATTTTAAAGAAGTGAATCTTTAAATAAACAAAATATATTTAATCAATAGCCACGAAATTTAGTAGATAAATTATGTAATATTCATTCATTATTTATTGGCAGTATCAGTAGAGGGTCGGACGCCATGCTTTCCAGCATAGTTACGTCCCTTTACAGTCTGAGTTGAAATCCTGCCGAGGTTAACTTTGCCTTTCATCCTTACGGGGTCGATAAAATAAAGTACCAGTAATGTACTGGTTAATTGCTGGCCTTGTGCCTAAAGTAGAAACAATTATTTATTCAAAGTAATCCAACTTATTTTACTAATGGGATAAAAAATTATAAACCGTACGCAGTCCCGCGCTCCTTACTTTATTATAGTTTAGATTGAGTCTGGCAAACCCTATTGTTCATAGTTAGTATTATTTTCACCCTAGCAAATCTGGTCCCTTAAGATTTGAACACACATATGTATATATCTGTGATTATCTCTCTTTTATATTCAATTATATTACATGGATTGGAAAAATCTCTTTCCTTGAGTTATTTAATTGTAAGAGATTATGTTGAGTTTCTAACTCAATATATACCTTTGATATATATATATATCATCATTTCATCATTTCATTTTACGTCCACTTTTCCTGCTTGCAAGGGTGGGACGGGAACTGATTCTGGCTTGATTTCTACAGCTGGATGCCCTTCCTAACACCAACCTCATTTACAGTGAGTGCTGGGTGCTTTTTTTCGTGGCACCTCCACGACCACTTTACAGTGTGGGCTGGGTGCTTTTTTTGCCGTGGCACCTCCACGACCACTTTACAGTGAGTGCTGGGTGCTTTTTTGCCGTGGCACCTCCACAACCACTTTACAGTGGAACGATAG
>CAXHJY010000810.1:70000-72500 GCA_964016885.1 Eledone cirrhosa
TAATTGCTGGCCTTGTGCCCCCCCAAAAGTAGAAACAATTATTACAGGGTCGGTAAAATAAAGTACCAGTAATACACTGAGGTAATTGCTGGCCTTGTGCCTCCCAAAATTAGAAACAATTATTAAGGGGTCAGTAATATAAAGTACCAGTAATACACTGGGGTAATTGCTGGCCTTGTGCCCCCCCAAAAGTAGAAACAATATTACGGGGTCGGTAAAATAAAGTACCAGTAATACACTGGGGTAATTGCTGGCCTTGTGCCCTCCAAAGTAGAAACAATTATTACAGGGTCGATAAAATAAAGTACCAGTAATACACTGGAGGTAATTGCTGGCCTTGTGCCCCCAAAAGTAGAAACAATTATTACGGGGTCGATAAAATAAAGTACCAGTAATACACTGGGGTAATTGCTGGCCTTGTGCCTAAAGTAGAAACAATTATTACAGGGTTAGTAAAATAAAGAACCAGTAATACACTGGGGTAATTGCTGGCCTTGTGGCCCCTAAAGTAGAAACAATTATCTTTTACTTGTCATAAAATTCTCTAAAAAGGCTACAGAATAGATTTCCAAATAAGGGCACGAAAATTGAATGAAAACTTGTTCACGTGACAACCATAATTTCATTTATAACCAATCAAATTACGTTTATTAAAAAAAAAGCCTTCGTGGGCCCCCTTTTTTTTAAGTAAAAAGAAATTCAAACACACACACACAACACACACAAGCACACAAATAAACACACATATCTTTACTTTCTTTATTCAATAGAAAATCTGAATTCTGACACCCCAGCCAGCGAACTAACCATATTCACTGAACCAGAACAATTCCCCCATCCCTTTCTCTTGACCATTATCTTTTACTTGGCCGGTGGATTGGCAGTATCGGTAGAGGGTCTGACGCCATGCTTTGTAGCATAGTTACGTCCCTTTACGATCTGAGTTCAAATCCCGCCGAGGTTGACTTTGCCTTTCATCCTTACGGGGTCGATAAAATAAACTACCAGTAATGCACTGGGTAATTGATGGCCTTGTGCCAAAAGTAGAAACAATTATCTTTTACTTGTCATAAAATTCTCTAAAAAGGCTACAGAATAGATTTCCAAATAAGGGCACGGAAATTTAATGAAAACTTGTTCACGTGACAGCCATAATTTCATTTATAACCAATCAAATTACGTTTATTAAAAAAAAAGCCTTCGTGGGCCCCCTTTTTTTTAAGTAAAAAGAAATTCAAACACACACACACAACACACACAAGCACACAAATAAACACACATATCTTTACTTTCTTTATTCAATAGAAAATCTGAATTCTGACACCCCAGCCAGCGAACTAACAATATTCACTGAACCAGAACAATTCTCCCATCCCTTTCTCTTGACCATTGGCAGTATCGGTGGAGGGTCGGACGCCATGCCTTCCAGCATAGTTACGTCCCTTTACGATCTGAGTTCAAATCCCGCCGAGGTTAACTTTGCCTTTCATCCTTACGGGGTCGATAAAATAAAGTACCAGTAATGCACTGGGTAATTGATGGCCTTGTGCCTAAAGTAGAAACAATTATCTTTTACTTGTCATAAAATTCTCTAAAAAGGCTACAGAATAGATTTCCAAATAAGGGCACGAAAATTGAATGAAAACTTGTTCACGTGACAGCCATAATTTCATTTATAACCAATCAAATTACGTTTATTAAAAAAAAAGCCTTCGTGGGCCCCCTTTTTTTTAAGTAAAAAGAAATTCAAACACACACACACAACACACACAAGCACACAAATAAACACACATATCTTTACTTTCTTTATTCAATAGAAAATCTGAATTCTGACACTCCAGAGAACTAACCATATTCACTGAACCAGAACAATTCCCCCATCCCTTTCTCTTGACCATTATCTTGGTGGATTGGCCGGTGGATTGGCAGTATCGGTAGAGGGTCTGACGCCATGCTTTGTAGCATAGTTACGTCCCTTTACGATCTGAGTTCAAATCCCGCCGAGGTTAACTTTGCCTTTCATCCTTACGGGGTCGATAAAATAAAGTACCAGTAATGCACTGGGTAATTGATGGCCTTGTGCCAAAAGTAGAAACAATTATCTTTTACTTGTCATAAAATTCTCTAAAAAGGCTACAGAATAGATTTCCAAATAAGGGCACGGAATTTAATGAAAACTTGTTCACGTGACAGCTTTAATTTCATTTATAACCAATCAAATTACGTTTATTAAAAAAAAAAACCTTCGTGGGCCCCCTTTTTTTTAAGTAAAAAGAAATTCAAACACACACACACAACACACACAAGCACACAAATAAACACACATATCTTTACTTTCTTTATTCAATAGAAAATCTGAATTCTGACACCCCAGCCAGCGAACTAACCATATTCACTGAACCAGAACAATTCCCCCATCCCTTTCTCTTAACCATTGGCAGTATCGGTGGAGGGTCGGACGCCATGCCTTCCAGCATAGTTACGTCCCTTTACGATCTGA
>CAXHJY010000811.1:0-10000 GCA_964016885.1 Eledone cirrhosa
CGTAAATCTCTTAAAAGCCTCTGGTGATGTGCCCTTCGCCTTCAGCTTTTGCTGAATAACTAAAGTACACATCTCAAAGAAATGATCTTTCTTGAAACAAACGATAAAAAAAAGTAGGGAACCGTTTATAAATATGTTTTTTAAAATTGAAAGTGACTGCGCGTATTTGTCAACGAAATGTTCCTTTGAGATATTACATATTTTAAAATCACAAACACACATGTTTTTATAGCTGACGACATTGGGAGCGGGCAAACACTCCTACATATCTATCTCTATCCATTTATCTTCATCTATATATAGCTATATCCATCTATCTATCCATATATATATATATATATATATATATATATATATCTTCATCTATATATCTATGTATCTGTATGTACATCAATCTATTGCTATCTCTCTCTCACTCTTCAAATGTGAAGCTGTTTAACCCAAAACGAATGGTCGATGTGTTTTTTCTTTAACTGGTCTACGTTCGTTGATTTAGTTTTTAACCATTTCAGCTCCACATTTGAAACGAGGGTTTTGGCTCCGAAATATTTTAAATACTTTGTTCTGTTTTATTTGCCATCATTTGCCCTTTGTGTTTTTCTGCCGCATTGTACCTGCGTTTTAAAAATTGTCCATCACCACTACCCTCACTACACCTCCACAAAACCACCACCACCACTACTACCACCACCAACACTACTACTCCCACCACCATCACAACAACAAGGAGGTTTTAAGCACGTTTTGCTATTTCTTTTATCTATTTTTGTTTTTCTGTTTGTTTGTATTGTTTCTGCTCTCAATATTGCTCTGTGGTCAGAAATAGATAACAGGCTGACATGTTAACATGGCGGCGGCCTAGATATGATTGGACAACAATAACAGTGGCAAGGACAGCAACAACAACAGCAACAACAGTAGCAAGGACAACAATAACAACAACCCCACCAACACCAACACCAGTAGCAAGGACAACAACAACAACAACAACAACAGTACCAAGGACAACAACAACAACAACAACAGTAACAAGGACAACAAGGACACCAACGACAACAACAACAGTAGCAAGGACAACAACAACAACAGTTACAAAGACAACAACAACAACGACGACAACAAGGACAACAACAACATTGGCAAGGACAGTAACAAGGACAACAACAACAGCAACAACAACAGTTACAAGGACAGCAACAGCAACAACAACAACAACAACAGTAGCAAGGACAACAACAACAACAACAGTAACAAGGACAACAACAACAGCAACAACAACAGTTACAAGGACAGCAACAGCAACAACAACAACAGTAGCAAGGACAACAACAACAACAACAGTAACAGGGACAACAACAACAGTTACACGGACAGCAACAGCAACAACAGTAACAAGGACAACAACAACAACAGTAGCAAGGACAACAACAACAACAACAGTAACAAGAACAACAACAACAGTTACAAGGACAGCAACAGCAACAACAACAACAACAACAGTAGCAAGGACAACAACAACAGTTACAAGGACAACAATAACAGTTACAAGGACAGCAACAGCAACAACAGTAACAAGGACAACAACAACAACAGTAACAAGAACAACAGAAGTAGGAACAGCAACACCGACAACAACATTAGCTGCAATGAAGGCAACAGCAGCAACAAGAATAACAACAATGACAACAATAACAACAACGACCATGGTGATGATGATGGTGGTGGTGGTGGTAATAGTGGTGATGATGGTGGTGGTGGTGGTGGTGGTAATAGTGATGATGGTGGTGGTGGTGGTGGTAATAGTGATGATGGTGGTGGTGATAGTGGTAATAGTGATGATGGTGGTGGTGGTGATAGTGATGATGATGGTGGTGATAGTGGTAATAGTGATGATGATGGTGGTGGTGGTGGTGGTGGTGGTAATAGTGATGATGGTGGTGGTGGTGGTGGTAATAGTGATGATGGTGGTGGTGATAGTGGTAATAGTGATGATGGTGATGGTGGTGATGGTGGTGATGGTGGTAATAGTGGTGATGGTGGTGGTAGTAGTAATGGTGGTGATGGTGGTGGTAGTGGTGGTAGTGGTGATGGTGGTGGTAGTAGTAATGGTGTTTGTAATAGTGATGATGATACTGTTGATTGCGAACCTTGCAATGATGATGATGATGATGGTTTGGGTAGCAATAGCATTGATGTTTATATTGTTGTTGTTATTGTTGCTGCTGTTGTTATTGTTGCTGCTGTTGTTGTTGTTGCTGTTGTATAACTATATAAAAGCTATTTCTGTTTCCTCCCCGAACTATTCACCGAGGTGGTGTTAGTTATTATACCAAATATAGAACAATGGTGCTTGCTACAACAACAACAACAACAACAATGTTGTAGTTTTTACTGTCCCTGGTGGCCTCAGCAAACCAGAAAAAAATGACTCATACGTGTATATATATATATATATATATATAGGAACGAGTAGGACCCCGACGGCTGAGCTCAAGCCGTTTCGACGGCTAATTCTGGACTAATTTAGTCCAGAATTTGCCGTCGAAACGGCTTGAGCTCAGCCGTCGGAGTCCTACTCGTTCCTATTACCCACTCTACCTACCCTAAGTATTGAGTACTTTGGTGCGTTATGGTCCACTTGGTCCCTTACCACATTTCCTTCGTTATATATATATATATATATATATATATATGTATACCGTAAACGTGGTGTCTTGAGAGGGCGGCTGATGACGGGGGATTTTTGTTTGCTTTGACCTCATGATTTACACACATACACTATATATATATATATATATATATATACGTATACACACACATATATATATATATATATATGTGTACACATATATAATATATATATATAATGTGTATATCTACCTATATATATATATATATATATATATATATATATATATATATATACTATGGAGATATGTGAGTGGACACAAGTAAGATAGATTTAGGAAAGACCTACTAAAGCTATTTAATGAAATAGGATTATGTATTACAGTGGACACTAATCTTTCTATAGCTCACACTTTTTAGACATTACCTTGAATCTAGATACAAATAAGTTTATAATCTTAATGAAATTTGCGTAATTTGATTCTTAACATTTATAGGTGATTGTCGTCATAGACTTTAAAAGAAGGCAGGTCTCCGAATATTGCTTCTTCGTGGACATAGTTGGTCATAACTAAATATGGTTTTGTACCTGGAAAGTTTATTCCTAAGCAGGAAAGCTTGGTCAAGGTGCGTTTGCCAAAAATATCATTTGATGTCCATGCATGCAGTGCTGGATTTAGGACAAATTAAGCCCTGTGCTAGTTAAGTTATGAGGCCACTTACTTGGGCCCCGAAGAAAGTAAAAAAAAAAAGATTTTTGATAGGAAGATGGGCCCTCCCCTTCCCTCTTGGTTAGCGGGGTCCTGTGTTTAAGCACATCTAACGGTAAATCCGGCCGGCACTGCTCCATGCAAATATATCATCATCTCCACGCCACCGATGTTTCTTTCCTAAAGGAAAAGAGAAATATTGATCCGGCTTGGTACTACTAATGTCACAACTTATTTCTTCCAGCTGAGTGAATTGGAGCAACATGAAATAAAGTATTTTGTTCAAAATTTCAATTTAATATCCTGCCATTTTACACCGAACTACAAATATAAAATATTCAACTAAAATTTAATTAAGATTAGCTATTCAGCATTTAAAGTCTTGGCGAAACTAATATGTTTATTTTAAAACATTTATGTTTATCTAAAACAAACCACCATCATAATTTACGCTTGAAACTTTATTAAGTTATGTTCCAAAGAACAAGTTAATAACGAGAAAGTTAATGATACTACAAAGACTTTCTAAATTATTGACTATCTTCAAAATAATCGGATTATATTTGGAGACAGTCGGTTAACTCTGATAGGACCTTCTAGAAGACTAACGACACTACTTTTACCACCCTCCCATTAATAAGTGGGCGAAGAAGAACAAAATTAGACCTCTTTTTAACACAAATACACAACTCTAATATATTTTGTTTACAATTTACTGGCATGTAAATCTAATCCAGTAACTGAATATCTAACACGTTTTTCTCCATAAATGTATGTTTTCTATACACATTTATTATTTCCGTTCAGGGTACGTCATTCGACATCACCCCCACAAGTGTTCATTTGTCACGATCATTCTTTTTAAGGAATTTTTCTAATGGGAGTCTTAATGAATGAGGACATCTAATGTATCATTGTTTGTGATGTTGGGGTGTTGGTGTCTTTGATGCTGTTATAATTGTTGTTGTTGTTGGTGGTGTCACCATTAGTGATAGTTTTAGTATTGGTGATGTTGCTGTTGTGGGGGTTGGTGTCAGAGCCGGATTTAGGACAAATGAGGTCCTGTGCTAGTTAAGTTATGAGGCTCCTTAATTGAGTCCTGAAGAAGGTAAACATATTTTGGAGCCGGAAGATGGGTCCCCCCTGGCCAACAGGGCCCTGCACTTAAGCACACCTAAGCATAATGGTCAATGCAGCACTGGTTGGTGCAGTTGGGAGGTGATTCTTTATTTAGACATTCCAAGCACATGTCCCTAGTATCGGAGCTGTGATCCCTCGATAAAGAGAAGTAGTAACGACTCTACTAGGAACGACCCCTGATCTTTGATCTGCGTCATTTATCGAGTAACGTTACTTTAAAGAACTTTATGTCACTTCTACTAAATAACGGCTTCCATTTTGTTGTTGTTATTATTTACAACAGAACGGTAAATATGTTATCCCAGGCGGTGGTGAAAGGATCTAGACCAGAGATGGGGAACACGCGGCCTTCTATGCCATTATTTGCAGCCTTTTGAGAGAATAAACGATTTCCAACAAATTTCTAAATATTTTGTTAATATTTTTATGTCTATCTCTTATTTTAATTTAAACCATAAAATGAATGTATTTTAAATACTAAATAGTAAAAGAGACTTTAATGAAATAATCTACACTGTCAGCGAGCCAGAATTAAAACATTAGTAGATTATCAGGATCTCGATGATGCAACCAAATATCAAAATACTTTTCTACAACAAGCAGTCACAACAAACTCATTAAAAGGTAGTTAGCTTCAAAAATTATTTTTTTCCGTTTTTTAGTTAATTCATATACAGTAATTAGCTTTTTTACAAAATAATGTAGATTTTAAGTATATATTATTATGGTTTCTTGAATGCGGTCTTATATTACAAGTAACTTAATGCGGCCTTTCAACATGAAAAGGTTCCCCACCTCTGGTATAATAAATGATTGTGGTGAGGCATCTGATCCTCCTTGCCATGTAGCGCCCACAGGCCAGACTCTGCATTAACTGGCGGATATTCAATATATCAGCAAGTCATTACTAAAAATTACTAAATTTAAAGATACAGTATATTGTCAAAATTCTACCAACCTTAAACAAGATCTTCCAGTATATAGAGGCTACCAAAAGACACAAGAACAGAAACATTAGCAGTCTGATGGAGAGGAGAGCTTTTGAAGCTGGTCTTAGAAAAAACAACACCAAGGCTCGAGGTACAATATATTGTCAAAAGATCTACCGTCTATAAATAAGATCTTCCAGTATATGGAGGCTACAAAAAAAAATTAAAAAAATGTCAACATCAGAAACATTCACCCATAACTCATGCTTTTTTTCTTCGTTTTCTAATGTATATTTATGTTTCTTAATTGTAAAACGTATTAGACACCACTCCTAGCCTGTCATGGCTTACTAGCTCTATACGAAGGTCTAAATTGATTAAGTAAATATATGAATAAATAAATAAACACGAATAAAACTACGACAGATATATTTGATCAAAGAATCTCCCAGCATTCCACGAAGACCGACCAACTCTGAAACTTTAAAAACACAATCTATTTCCACTCCTAACGAAAAATAAATCCAAAAAACAAAAACGAGAAACGAGAAACCAGAAAAATCCTTATGCGCTTACTTGTTGAAAAAAAACTACGTGGCTACAGCAAGAAAGGCTATTATTCTTATCTGACAGCTACGTGGGTAGTGATGTAGGTTTAGAAATGTTGGTTAATTGTTGTTATTGCTCAGTCGAAATTGTCCTTGATCTAGCAAGACCTATAGTTCAAAGGCCTCCATCACACCTGTAAATACCTCATTTTAGATTATTTTATTGTATTTATTGTAACCATGGGGCTCCACTAATGTGAAACATAAACATGGAAGACCTCTCAAGACATTAAAGAGAGTCAACGAGAAAGATACAGAACTGTCCAGTGAAAAACTGAGGCAGTTAGGAGGGTGGGTTCTACGTTTATTAGCTGACCAAGATACTCTCATGGAATGACCAAATGAGGTGTATTTTTCAACATAGTCCCCGGAAAGAAACAATGCAGTTATTAATAACTGAAGGGTGGTGGTGGTGGCGTTGGAGAGAGGGTGGTGGTGGAGAGAGGATGATGGTGGTGGTGTTGGAGAGAGGGTGGTGGTGGTATTAGGAATGAGAGGGTGGTGTTGTGCAGAAGAGATGGTGGTGTAATAGAGGAATACAGATGGTGGTGTTGGTGGTGGTAGTGTTATGGAGAGGTAGAAATGGTAGTGATGGTGGTGTTGTGTAGAAGAGATGGTGGTGGTGGTGGTGGTGTTGTGTAGAAGAGATGGTGGTGGTGGTGGTGGTGGTTGGAAGTCTATTTTCAGACTGTGTGAAATCATGAACATCCGGTACAGTGTTTAGTGAAGAAGACATTACTAAATTGATATAATTAATAAAATATTGTGACTTCACGTGACTTAGGACGTATGGTAGTAGTGGTGGCGGTAGTAGTGGTGGTAGTAGTGGTGGTAGTGGTGGTGGTGGGTATAGTAATGGTGGTAGTAGTGATAGTAGTGGTGGTGGGGGTAGTGGTGGTAGTAGTGGTGGTAGTAGTGGTGGTAGTGGTGGTGGTGGGTATAGTAATGGTGGTAGTAGTGATAGTAGTGGTGGTGGGGGTAGTGGTGGTAGTAGTGGTTGTAGTAGTAGTGGTATTAGTGGTGGTAGTGGCGGTGGTGGGTATAGTAATGGTGGTAGTAGTGATAGTAGTGGTGGTAGTAGTGGTGGTAGCGGTGGTGGTGGGTATAGTAATGGTGGTAGTAGTGATAGTAGTGGTGGCGGTAGTATTGGTGGTAGTAGTGGTGGTAGTGGTGGTGGTGGGTATAGTAATGGTGGTAGTAGTGATCGTAGTGGTGGTGGGGGTAGTGGTGGTAGTAGTCGAGTGGTATTAGTGGTGGTAGTGGTGGTGGTGGGTATAGTAATGGTAGTAGTGGTGGTAGTGGTGGTGGTGGTGGGTATAGTAATGGTGGGGGTAGTGGTGGTGGTGGTGGTGGAGGGGGGTAGTGGTGATGGTGATGAGGTGATGAGGTATATTTTTCAACATAGTCCCTGAAAAGAAACTGCAGTTATTAATAAGAAGAGTTGAAATTAATGCATGCAAGATTTCACAGCCCTAGCATCACTCCTTCATAGCCAATCGCTCATATGAACTATTCAGTCGACCCTCGTATTTCCCCCTCTATAGAATTAGTCAATCAGAGGCCATAGTAGAAAACACTTGCTCAAAATTCCACACAGTTGGACTGGACCTAATAACCAGAGGTTACAAAACGAGCTTTTTAACCACACAGCCACGCCTATTGAATATATAGCTTACTTTATACATATTTTAGTTTAGATTAGTAAAGTATAGTTTATTTTAAACATTCTTCAGGCAATATATACTTACCAATATATCTTTACAGTACCGGTAGTTTTTTTTTTCAATATATGCATATCGTTTTCATTTATGGGGGCGAGCAAAAATCTTCGAATTCGTAAGTTTGAGGGGTAAAGTTTCATTTTTCTATATTTTACTTCATAACATTGTAAATACAACTTTGCTGCAACTTTCTAAATAATTTATTCAAAACTAGCAAGGGTTTTCTTGTGCTTTTAAAAGAATTTTTTTTTTTTTTTTTACAGTTTTAACAGAAAATGGTGTATTTCAATTTGAAGTGTTGTAAACAGGAAATTACTTTAGTTTCATGTTAGGTAGGTAGAGTATAAGACACGTAAGGGAGTGGAGTGGGGGTGTGGTTCTAAGGTGAGGATGGGGTGAGGTTGTGGTGATTGTAATACATCAATGTCAACCAGTGCAAAGAGAGAATCGTATGATCGAGAGGGAATGTATCCGTCATAGTTTCAAGTTCCAGATGACAACACCTCCAGACGACAACACCTCCAGACGACAACGACACCTCCAGACGACAACGACACCTCCAGACGACAACAACATTTCCAGACGACGACAACATTTCCAGACGACGACAACATTTCCAGACGACGACAACACCTCCAGACAACAACATCTCCAGACGAGGACAACACATCCAGACGACGACACCTACAGACGACAACAACTCCAGATGAGCAGAAACCAGATGAGCAGACACCCCAACAACAAAAAACACCAGACGATAAAAACTAAGTATATGTTTCAACGCAAGTTTTTAGAAAGAAATCTTGCAATCAAATTCAAGAACAAAGCACACACACACACACACACACACGTAAATCACAGCAACGAGATATACGATACTAAACTATTACAAAGGATTGGTCTTAAATAACATGCCTGCATAAATACATACTTGAGTACGTTTTTATATGCATATATATATACATATATATACACACGTATATATATATATATATATATATATATATATATATATAAAAGGTAGAACTCTATTAACAAATCCCAGGGGGAAAGTTGAGACATACGGTTTTTTGATGAAAGAAGAATCATTTTCTATTAATACTTTTGTCTCTCTCTCTTTATATATATATATTATATTATATATATTATGGAATACTGTTGGCTTCTTGCTACAATAACTCTATACTTTTCATTTATATATATATATATATATATATGAAAATATGGGTGAGAAGAATACTGTTGGTTGTACATGGATAACATGTTATAAAATGAGTCCCTCATCAGTGATTTACCAAACGATCATGGGTATTTCATCGCATTAAAAATCATATACCTCACGTTGGAGCGATAATAACTAAAATAAGTTATTAGGACAATAGAAACGCGTAAAGCGAGTGAGACAAGTAAACAACACAGGGGAAGCTAACCGAAGATGGAAATAAACACAAGCAACATAGTTATTCTTTCAGCATAAGCTGTGTGAATCTATGAGCGAGTCAGAAAACAGACCTTTCGCTAGTGAATCCGGTGTTAGAAAGAATTAGAAAAGGGAAGTAATGTTCTATACAAAACAGTGGATATAGAGAAAAGGTGAAGTTTGAAATAGCATGGAAAATATGTTTTAGAGTCTGTTTTTATTTTTTTTTTATCCTTTCTTTGATTCGTCAAAGTGACATTATTGTAAAGATGATATTATTGAAAAAATTAAGAGCCACAATTCTTTTAAAAAAATGTTTTATAGTGTATATAAAGTATATAAAGTATACACCCTCACACTATATATATACACACACTCCCTAAAACCATATTCCAATAATAGGATTTCTCTTACAATCCTACTACTACCACAGAATTTGCCTCTAGCTTACAATTTCTGTCCCCTTTTGAACTCTTGACCAGTCAATTAACACATCAGATATACACACACATATTTACAGGATGTTTCCTTTGTCACCACAAAAAACAAAGAACTTTGTTCTGTGAAGAAACACAACCACCAACACTGCTAGTATCTTCCCTACTACACCTCTCTCTATTAACAACAACTTAATCTCCAGTCCACCTTTGAGCAAGAAAGATGGGAAAAAAAAAAAACTTACTCCAACAATTAATTTTAATTTTAAATCTTTAATTTTTAGTTTTTAACTCCTATTAATTCTTTTTAAATTTTTATTTCAACACTCAACATTTGATAAGATTAATTTTAATAATACATCGAAACCGGTAATACTTCTATGGGTTACCTTGAGCGCGTAACAGGC
>CAXHJY010000811.1:15000-17500 GCA_964016885.1 Eledone cirrhosa
GGATAGATTTTACAAGAGACCTAGGGTTCGACTCCGAGCAAGATGGTTGGATAACATCCATGAGCTCGACTGCTGGGTTTGCTTGGGGCATCCTCGTCTTCACTCACCTACTCCTGAGAGGGTCCTGAGGACAGAGTCCTCAAACACTCCTTCCAATGGGTCCTGTCAGAAGCAACCGTCTCCAACTGACCCCGCTGGAACCCCAAGCGAGACCAGCCAAGTTCATGGATGTTACCCTTCATATAATGTAATATACACATTCTAAAACCAGTTTAACACTAGCTTGATTGGTCAGGCAGTGTGGCTTAGAGGTTAATGTGTTCGGTTCAGTGTAATAAGACGAAAAAAAAGGGCCTCAAAGCATTTTGTCTAACTCTCTAATGGTGCTGCCAAATCAATCGATTTCGTGGAGACGTGGTCAAAAAAATAAATACCGGTTCGATATTCAGTTTACACACATACAGACACATACAGACACACACACAGACACACATACAGACACACATACAGACACACATACATACGCAGAGAGACACAGACACTCACAGGAGCACATAGGCACACAGAAACATTCGCACAGAGAGACACACATACACACAGACATACACACACACACACACACACACATATGCACAGAGACACACATACACACAAACATACACACAGACCCAGACACACAAATAGACGCAGAGAGAGAGAGACACACACACACACACACACACACACACACACACACACAGAGACACACACATACACACACACACATATATGCACAGAGACACACATACACACAAACATACGCACAGACAGAGAGAGAGAGAGAGAGACACACACACACACACAGAAACACACACACAGAAAGAGAGAGAGACACACACACACACAAAGACACACACAGACCCAGATCCAGAGAGAGAGAGAGACACACATACAGAGACACACAGACCCAGACCCCCCCCTCCCCCTCACACCCCCTCTCACTCCCTCTACATTCCAAACAGAGACACCATTCAGTTATACTAATCTCTCCTCTAATCCTTCATACAATACAACACACTCTATACAGACTTAATTCTATTTTCTGAAGAGATTAATTCAACAGTCAACACGTTCTTATCTCCCCCTCCGTCACCCTCACCCATTTCATCAAATACTATTGTTGTTATTGTTGTCGTTGTTTTCTATTTATGTAGTTTTTTTTCTTCTTTTTCTTATATTATCGTCACTGTGGAAGTGACTTCCACACCCACCGATATATATAAACATACATATATATATATACACATACATACATATATATACATATATATATATATACACACACGCACATATATGCATATATACATATACACACACACACATATGTATGTATACATACATATGTGTATATATATAAATAAAGCCCTTATTGTACAGCCAACCATGTTACTCTTCTTTCTTTAACTACACACACACACACACATATATATATATATATATACATATATATATATATATATTTGTGTGGGTATATATATATGTGTGTGTGTGTGTGTGTGTGTGTGTGTGTGTGTGTGTGTGTGTGTGTGTGTGTGTGTGTGTATATACACACACACACACAACTCAAGAAAGTATATTTAGAGATAAGCTATCCCACGTCACCTTAATTATCTCTGCATCTCTGCATAGTTATATGAGCATGAGAGTGCATATATGTATGTATGTATGTATGTATGTATGTATGAGTATATACATAAATATATATACGTCCATACATATAGGCGCGCCGTGGGGTTACACAAGTGTCCTCTAGGATAATGTCCTTGTTGCTTTAAATATTTTGCAGACACCCGAGTATCCTCTACGCTCCTTGTTATTTTAAAGATATTGGAGTCTCCCAAATGTTCTCTAGCCTAAGGCCACTAGCTACCTTAGAAATGCAGAGAATAGGGTTGGATATAGACCTTGGGGGGCCCGATGACTTCAGGTTCGGCTCATACACAAAAGATTAGAATACACAGCAACTCCCACCATTTCACATATCAAAGTTAGCTTGGCGCAAGTAATTGCAATTGAAAAGTTATACGTACAGGTATCAAATTAAAAAATTCTAACCATCTTGAAATTAAAAAGCCCAGCTGAGTGTACAAATAAATTGCCACGGCTGTTGCTAGTGGGACCCACCGCAGCAGGGATCCCAGGGCTATTGCTGGCTTTGCCCCCCCCCCACCACCATTAAATCTGGCCCTGGTTGAGAACACACAAATGTTCCCTAGTCTAAGGACCCTCGTTGCTTCAAAGATGCTGGGAAGTCACAAATGTTAAAACCATTTTGCACACTTAATACATAAAGATATTTTAAAAAGATAATGTGAATTACCTTTTTCAATACCTTATATGAATGTCCTCCGCAGTTCCTTCCTATTAAAACTTCGTGTTAGGCACTAAATAGGCAAGTAGTTAGGTAGTTAGGTTAGTGGTGTCTTAAGACTTTCATATAAATATTTTAAGGGCGGTGGAT
>CAXHJY010000811.1:30000-35000 GCA_964016885.1 Eledone cirrhosa
TCTCTATATATATTATATTATATATATATATATATATATAATGGTTGATCTTCAGTACATGATTGATAAATAAATCCTCTAGCGAGAATGGACTCCGTTAAAATTAATTTTAGAATGAACAAATATATAAATAAATAATTAATTAAATAAATAAATAAATATAAAAACGAGGTATGAAACTGTTTGTTACATTCCGCCACCATTCATATATATGTTTTCACTGAAGAATATTTCGTTGAATTCCAGTTACAAGACAGCAAATATTATTGTAGAGAGCAAAGGCACGGATATTCAATGATTATACAAAATCCATGAGAATAGTGAAGGAAATTCTCTTTCAAGGCGTGAATAAAGCCCGGCTTGCCGGAAGCTTATCTACCGCACACCTCACAGGGGTTAGGAAAAAACATTAAATAATGAAAGACCACCACAGAATATGGCAGAATATGGAAATAAACAGGAAAAAACATTTTTTTTTGTTAAATATTGAAACGAAGATTTCCTTCGAGACTCCATTATCAACGCTTTTTTGACAGAACAAATGACTGGTTTATTAATTTTTTTCAGCTTCCATATTTTTATCAATCACGACACGTAGCATGACAGAAAGTAGGTTCCAGATTTGAATATGCAATATAATGTTATAAGAATGGCTATTTCTTATAGATAACCCAGGCTGATGTAGTTAGCATCTGTTGCAGTGATTCACATTTTGGCAGACATTGCTGTCGAAATATTTTACTTGATATTGTATTTCACCGAGCAAAAGTATATATTTGTTTTCTATTCTATTATACAAGGGTCAGCTGAAAAGTTCATAAGCTGAGAATTGCATAGCCTGACCAAGATACTTTCATGGAATGACCAAAGAAATTTTAATTTTCTTATATGTAATGACCAAACGGGGTGTATTTCTCATCATTGTCCCAGGAAAGAAAGAACACAGTTATTAATAAGAAGAGTTGAAATGAATGCATGCAATATTTCACAGCTCTAGTATCACTCCTTTATACTCAGTCTATGACCAAGATACTCTCATGGAATGACCAAATGAGGTTCATTTTTCAACATAGTCCCCGGAAAGAAACAATGCAGTTATTAATAACTGAAGGGTGGTGGTGGTGATTTCACAGCTCTAGCATCACTCCTTCATAGTCAATCTATGACCAATATAGTCTCATGGAATGACCAAATAGCTATAAAAGAAATCCCCCAAAATGTCTAACAGTACTGTAGGGCAATAATAAACAGGAGAGGGCTAAGGGTGGAGCCTTGATGAACACCTACCTAAACACTAAATCCTTCACTATAGTCATTGTTAATTCTAACCTTACTGTTTGTTACCTTTTAATGTCAGCGTAGTTCTCCAAATTCTATTCCTTTCTCCTCTCATGTAGATAGTTCCAACACATTTCCTATGTTCTTTTAGTTTCATGTATCAACGTTTCTATTCAAATGTTTTTTTTTCTTTCATATACTCCTCGAGTATTTTATTGCTAACTAAAACGTGGGGTTTCACTTTTCGTTTTTATATAAATGAAATATTGAAACTTTTCTTAGAGGATTGGAAAGTTCTAGATACTTTTTTCCATTTTTTGTATGACAGGATTTTCTACAAGAGAGTAAACATTCTTAAACTGTGCTTTTTATTAATTAGATTTTCTGATTTAATCCAGGCACAATTTAGAAGAATGTGGGAAAGATACCAAAGTGTCGGTTGAAATGGAAGCAGTGACAATATATTGTAAATGCAAGGATTAACTTGCAGCAACAAGAAAAAAACAACTCCAAAATATACCAACTATATATATATAGATTCGTTATTTAGTTTTCGTTGAAAATTTATTGTTAATCGGAGGATTACTGAAGTATATAATTCGTGGTTGAAATAAAACTAGGAATTAATTGATATCACATGGAGATTTTCCATTCCTCTAGAGTTAAAATATATTTTTTAATGTTAACTTATTGGAGATTTGTCTGTTTATTTTAATTCTTCATTTCGTTTCGTTTTCTCAGCTACATCGAGCTGTTTGCATGGCTATGAATTAAAATAAGCGAAACGAAGAACGAAGGGGAGTTACTATTGATAAAAGTCAATTAGTTTAATGGTAAATGGCTTAAATAAACAGTAACATAGAAGTGAAAGGTGAATGGGAGGTTGGGAGTTGGCTGGAAGAGAATATTGTAGAATAATCTCATATATATATATATATATATATATATATATACAAAAACAAATAAGCACACATACACACACACATATATATACACACACTTACACATATATATGTATACATATGCATATATATACATATACACACATACATATATTCATATATATATATATAAACACATATATACTCACACACATACATATATATATATACACAAACACACATATATACACACACAAACACACATATATACACACACAAACACACACACATATATATACACACACAAACACACACATATATATAAATATACACAAATACATATATATATATACACACAAACACACAAACACATACACACAAACACACACACACACACATATATATATAGCTTTAGGTACACTTTTTTTATATACAAATAGATATTTGTATATACACACACGGATATATATATATACAATATACATATATTCTGTTTGTATATATATATATATATACTGTATGTATACATATATATATATGAAATGAAAAAAGCAATAATTTGATGACGTGTTGATATGAATCTGATGAGAAAGATATAACATTGCAGATGTGTAAAGAAATCCTGCTTCGTTCTACAAATAAAGGAATTTTCATTACAATTTGAAAATATCCGACATTTTATATCTGTGTTTGTATTGTTTGTTGGTGGTGGTGGTGGTGGTGGTGGTGTTGTTGTTGTTGGTGGTGGTGTTGGTGTTGTTGGTGTTGTTGTTGGTGGTGTTGGTGTTTTTGTTGTTGTTGGTGGTGTTGTTGGTGGTGTTGTTGTTGGTGTTAGTGTTGTTGTTGTTTACTTTTCGTACTTGAGTAAAGAAAAAATATCTGTTGAAATTTGAAATAATTTTGAAGGGAAATAATCGTTAAGACAGGAAAACACACATACACACACACAAATAAAATATACACACACACAAACAAAACAACACAAAAAACACAAACATACATACAAAATGCATACCACACGCACACAATTAACACAAACCACACACATAACACAAAGACCACACACATCACACAAAACACACACACACACACACACATAACACACAATTTTCAAAAACACATACACCAAAATACGGAGAATTTACACACACAGCATAGAATCAAAACACACAGAAAACACACTCAACACACAAACAAAACCACCCAACATACACACCCAACACAGAAAACACACCGTACACACACACAAGAAACACACACCCAACACACAGCCTAAATAAAATTAAACCCAATAACAACCATTGAAATGTTATCTAAAATAGGAAGGAAAAAAATATATAGATTGGTTTTGAATGAAAAGAGAATCTAATTAATAAGGGCAAGGTTCCCATTTCTATTTAAAGCCATTACTAAGAATAATTGGGAGTAGAACTTCTGAAATACAGCCATTCACTTGGCTACCTATACACACTGTGAACTTGCACTCCTATACTTTTATATCGTTTCAATCAGTTTGCTAGACAGCCTCAATTCTATCCACCTCAGCTCTATATAACAACAAAAACAAAATAATAATAATAATAATAACAATAATAATAACAATAACAATAATAATAACAGTAATAATAATAATAATGATAATAAATAAAATAAAAAAATGAAAAAATAAAATAAAGAGTTTTTTTTTGTTTTTAAGAGAATTTAGCTATTTTTATTTTTAGTTTCTTTAGTAATTTTTATTTGAATTATATTTTCTCACTCTTTATATTTTCCTCATTTTTGTTGTTGTGGCTAGTTTTATTTTAGTTTCATGTTTTGTTTTGTTTCCTCGTTGGTTGGGTGTAGAGAGGTTTTATTTTCACAACGGAACGAAGTGAGCAAGAAGTGAATTGGCAAAATCGTTAGAATGTCGGAGAGAGAGTTCTGCTGTATTAATACTGGCTTTCTGTAACCTGGCCCGGTCCACAGTTTCAAGGGGTCGATTCTTACTCCCATCTCTCTTTATCTATCTATATATCTATCTATCTATCTATCTATCTACCCATCCATATGCCTATCTATCTATCTATCTATCTATCTATCTATCTATCTACCCATCCATCTGCCTATCTATCTATCTATCTACCTACCTATTTATCTATCTATTTACGTAAATAAGACCGTTATTGCTCCAATCAGTCCACTAGCACCCAGCACATACCCTAAATCGAACGCCAACCTGTACTAATGTACTAATGTACTAATATCTCCTGCCAAACCAAACCGTCTTCACTCTCCATATTCGGCAAATCAATCGCGCACCACCCATCTTCCACAAAGAAGAAGAAAAAAGAGAAGACGATGCCATAGCAAAAAAAAAGAAAAAGAAGGAAAAGAAAGGTTATGTCAGCTGACTGTGCAGTTATAAAACTCCTTTAAGACACAGGTTGTTAAGAAAGAAAGAAAACAAGACACCATTGCCAAAAAAACTTGATCACGTTTGACGAGAACTATTGACTAATACTGTAAAAATCAGAGAATCTAGT
This sequence comes from Eledone cirrhosa, assembly GCA_964016885.1. Classification (NCBI taxonomy): domain Eukaryota; kingdom Metazoa; phylum Mollusca; class Cephalopoda; order Octopoda; family Eledonidae; genus Eledone; species Eledone cirrhosa. The sequence goes on from CAXHJY010000811.1 coordinate 34,685, forward strand.
TTATTGCCTGACATTATATATAGTATATATATATATGTGTATATATACATACACGTATATATGTGCGTGTGTATATATGTGTATATACATATATATATATATATATATATATATATATACATATAGATATACATATATACATATATATACACGTATATATATGTGCGTGTGTATATATATATATATATATATATACACACATATATATATATATACACACATATATATATATACACGCACATATATATGTATATATATATATATATATATATATATATATGTATATGTGTGTATATATATATATATATATATATGT
>CAXHJY010000811.1:45000-47500 GCA_964016885.1 Eledone cirrhosa
AAAAAACCTCGCAAAACTAATACATATATATACATATATTTACACATACATACATATATATTTACATATACATATATTTACATATACATATATACATATATATATATACATATATATACATATATATATATATATATAATTATGTAATAAACAACATAAGACAATTGTTCCATTTACCAAAAGTTTCATGAAGACAGACGAGCTCAATTGAATAGCTCTGTAACATACATAGAGCACTCTCCTTTCCCCTTCCTACGGTAATACTTCATATATATAAAGTCTAAAGTCTGTCTTAAGCCAGAAGGCTTATTTGGCCGGTGCTTATCCCGGTTTCATGGCGTGAAGCGACTGAGTGTACAAGACACCCCCCTGGACAGGACGCTAGTCCATCGCGGGGTTCAACCTCCAGCTATTGCTGGTACTCATTTCCAGCTTAGTATACTAGAGCAACGTGAAAATGGAGTGTTTTGCTCAAGATAGTCAACTGTGACTATCTTCGCAATTTCGTGGCAGAAACTCCCTTTAAAGCAGTTCAGACAATAAGTAGGAAAGAAGAATATACATCCTTATATCCAAGCTTGTACTGATCAAGATCTTCAAATATGTAGTCAGCGTGTAGCTCTGATAAAATCAAACTAATGAAAGTGAATAATTTGTGTTAGCAAATGAAACGCCATTTTTATCTAATTTATTTCTGTTTTTATCTACAGTCCGACGATGCTGTGGAAAGATATATATGCGAAACAAATAATATCTAATGTAAGAAATATCTCTCTATCTTCTTCACCTACCTACCACCTCCGGGGACTTGAGACATACTCTCCCCTCCTCAAGTAGAGATATCCTCGCTGGAGTTATTTGAAGAGAGCTTAACTTAACTTGAGAAAGAAATGTTAATAAAAAAATTTAAATAGAATAGCCACCAGTAAAAAACCGACAGAATCTTCGTTACACTTGATATTTTATCAGGATGATCTGATAAATTAAAATGAAAAACATGTGAAATATTTCTGAAAGCGATAATTAATCCAAACATTGAAAGAATCAAATGTACGGTATAACCTGCTGATAGTTTTCGTTCTTAAGAAAATTTCATTTTCATTCGTCCGAATGAATATACACGCTCGGCATTCTCAACTGAAATCGCAGATAAAGTATCGTTGCCGAGAGCAAAATTAATCTCACCAGAGTACTTGATTCAAAGTTAAGACTGTGTATATCTATATCGCTTCGAGACAATATGTCTACGAAATGTGTTGATTTCAACATTGTGTACAGTGGCCACAAAATGTTGCGTTGTGTTTAATTCGATAGTTTAATGGAAATTACAGATTGAAAAAGGAAAAAAGTATAATTTGAAAAAATAATTTCTAGCATTGTTAAACTTTTACAATTCTTCACAACTGATTACAACAAAACCCACATAACGTCTTGTATATATGGATAATCTACGCCTGATGAAGTCGTAGGAACGCCGTACTAACACGCAGCGTGTTTTGTGCAATTTAAACATGGCTGTGGAGAGATCCTCTCTCCAGGTTTGAACACAATCGATTTATTTAAAAGAGAAAGAGATTGGAAGCGATCAAAAAGTGATAGAAAGGAAACGAGAAAGATAATATAGAGAAAGAATTGACACCTAGTATTGAACTGGTACTTTATTTATCGACCTTGAAAAAGTGGACCTCGACAGGATTTGAACTCAAAGAGATATAGAGGAAGACTAGACACCAGTACGTAACTGGTACATTTTTTTATCGATCTCGAAAGGATGAAAGGCAGTTAATCTCGACAGGATATGAACTAATTGAGTGGCGGAATGAATAATTAATCCATTCCACAATTAGTTTAGTAACAGTAGGACTTATTTCGTCACACACACATTGTGACATTTTCAATTACTGTTCTTGCTCCTTTATGTCACCTCTTCGTTTTGATTTTGTTTTATTTACTCCATTTTGTCTTTCTGGTGTGTTTATGACGAAGGTGGTGCATCAATTTTAATGGCATCATGTCTCTCCTGAGATATAATAATAACTGTTTCAACACACGTTTTCCCATCAAGAATCTTGCAAAACGAATACAAAATCGAAGTACACACACACAGAGACAATATATATATATATATATAGTCAGTCTGTCTGTCTGTGCGTGTATATATATATATATATATAAAGTATTCCGCCATCTAATCCTATTTATATACATGCATGCTCAGAAATCTAATGTCTATTATTTAAATACACGTCTTTGCCCTTCACCACCCCATCACCTATGAACACATACTTATAGAAGAAGAAGGCAACGAAGAAGAAGGCAAAGGCGAACAACAACAACAACAACTGCAACTGCAACAACAACAGCAACAACAAAAGACAGGTAAAGATTGCTTCTACTTTTCTACTCATAGTAATGTGGTTAGATAGGTTGATAGATAGGCGAAAGAAACTTTGGCCTCCAAACGTACAGATACTTTAAACACCTGTCAGAATCTTTTCGA
>CAXHJY010000812.1:0-5000 GCA_964016885.1 Eledone cirrhosa
AGATAAAGTGATAGTGGTTCTGCAAAAGTAGATTGAAAGACATACACATATATATAATCACCCACAAACACACACATACAACACCACACAACACTCACCCCTCATATATATATATATATATATATATATATATATATACGTGGAGAGTAAATAAAGGAGAACACACCTTTAAAACATGTTTATTTAAAATAGCACCCTCTGCATACCCTATTGGCAAATAACTACATGTATCGCCTATCCCCCCTTCTCTCTCTCTCTCGATACTTAAATATTCTCTCTCTATATATATATATGCAGAGGTTATATTTATATATCCAGAAAGCTCCAACCGTTAAGTTTGTATTTTATCTGATGAAAGCGCACCATAATTTGCCTTGTTGCCCTTGAAATATGTATAATAAAATAAATATGGTTTTATAAATATAGTTTCCATTTATTAATATATTGTATATATATATATATATATATATATATATATATATATATATATATATATATATATATATATATAAAGATTTTACATTCATTTAATTTATTAATTTATTATTTGTGTGACCCGAATTTTCCAGGTCGTCTTTTCGGTTGTGCGAATGATTTTAAGCATTGTCTCTATGTGCCGGTATTTAAACGATAGTTATAGCTCTGGTTGATCCAAACTATTGAGCCCTTTGCCACACATTTCGAAGATTGTGTTTCGTTATTTCGTTGGCTGAGATTCCGATTCTCAATTATTTATTTGTATATATATATATATATATATATATATATATATATATATATTAATAAAAATATTGGAGATTCTGTTTTTTTTTTTAAATCTCCGTTATACACATTTCACTGAGCACTATCAGTTAAGGTAGCCTGAGCTCTTAAGAGAGCAAAATCTAAAATAATCTTTGAAATTTTTTAATAAACCTTTAAATTTAGAAAAATCCAATAATTTCCGGAACAAAATTCATATGTACACACACATACACACAAACACACGTATATATATATATATATATATATATATATATATATATATATATATATATATATATATATGCCTTCCAATTTCATTTTACTCTATATATATGTCTTTCATATTTTAATTATTTAAAAATTATTTTAAAGCGAACATGATTTCATTTATTATCAGGAAATAAATAGGAATGTAGAAATTAAACCATCTTTCTTGTTTATTATTATAATAAAATTCTGGATGAACAAAAAACGTGGAGTGCTTTACACCTGTTAAACAAATTCTGGCAGATTTTCAATCAACTAACTATCTTCAAATGAATATATATATATATATGTATTGTACGTAAAATATGTGTGTATATATATATATATATGAGTGCATATATGTATATATATATATATATGAAAGAAGAGCAGAGGCTGGTAACGGCTCAAAGTGCCATGGAGAGATCAATGATAGGAATCTCGTTGAGAGAGCACATCAGGAGCGAAGTCATCAGACAGAAGTCCGGCGTGAGGGACGTCATCACGGAATATATGCGCACTAAGTTCAGATGGGCTGGACACGTCGCCCGGTTCACCAATAGTCGGTGGAGCCGCGTAGTTGCCGAGTGATAAACGACCACTCGGAAGGCCTGAACGAAGGTGGAGTTACGATTTTAGGAATACGATTGGAAACTACATGGAAAGCACGATCCAGAGAGAAATGGACGGCGTGCTGTGACCAGCGGCGCGAATGTACATATGCATATATGTAATCCATGTGCAACCATGCAGTATTCTTCTCCCCATATTTTTCATATATTTACCTAAACTGCGATTTTCTGTTTCTCTGTTTCTCTCTTACTGCTCCCTCGTTCTCTCTGTTTCTCTTACCTTCTTTCGTCCCCTCTGTCAGTTAACACTTTCTCTCGACTGACCTCTTCCTCACACTTCCACTCACTCACTCTCTGTTTCTCCCCTTCTCACTTCCTCCCGTTCGCTAGGAGTCGGATCTTTCTTTCTCACATCCCATTCACAGCGAAAGGTCTGTTTGCTAAGCGCTCATGAATTCACCCAGCTTACGCTGATCGAATAACCATGTTGCTTGTTTTCTTCCCATCTTCGGTTAGCCTTTCTTCGATGTTGTTTACTTGTCTCATTCGCTTTACGCGTTTCACTTGTCCCAATAGCTTATTTTAGTTATTGCTCGCACCAACGTGAGGTATATGATTTTTAATGCGATGAAATACCAATGATCGTTGGCAAATCACTGATGAGGGACTAATTTTTATAATATGTAATCCATGTGCAACCATGCAGTATTCTTCTCCCCATATTTTATATATATATATATATATATATATATATATATATATATATATATATATATATATATATATATGCAAATATATATGTATATATATATATATATTAGTATATATATATATATATATGCATATATATATATGCATATATATGTATATATATATATATATATATATGCATATATATGTATATATATATATATATATATATATATATATATATATATATATATTATATATATATATATATATATAATTATTTATGTACATATGCATATGTATGCATATATATATATACACAGAAATACCCACGGTTACTTGTGGAGTCCAGTCTGCATGAAGAACTCAATGTAATCCATATGTTGAAAATGTTGTAGGTTAAAATAAATCTTGGAAAACAATAAAACGTTAAAAGGAAAACAGAGTCATGACATAAGTTAAAAGAATGAAATAAAAATTCAAGTCATTAAGAATATACTTCACTGCTTTACGATCGTTTTTAGGTGATGATAATACATCGTACGCATATTACTTTATCGATCGATGCAAGGTTATTTGATTTCTTGAATAAAAGACAAGAACTGATTATAGCTTGTACTCACTCTATACGAAAAATATTTAAGTACTATAAACCTAATTAAACATTCTAAATAGCAGCTCACTATAGCTCCATGTGACGTAGCTTTTTATTAGTATCGACTTCTCCTAATTATACGCCATCTTGTTAATTTTTTAACCTTTTTAACTTTTTAGCTTCCATAGATTCATGCGTTATTGACTAAGGTCATCAAGGTACATAACCACCTGTAATTGCATGGGTATACATGAATCAATGTATGTATGATAAGAGAATATATATATATATATAGAGAGAGAGAGAGATATGTGTGTGTGTACATGTGTATATGTGTGTGTATGTGTATGTGTATGTACATGTGTGTACATGTATATATGTATGTATATGTATGTATATATATAATAATATATATCTATGTATGCGTATGAATGTTTTTAATGGAGTATCTATGTAATTATACCTCTATCTATATATGTGAATATATGTACTTTTGTGATCTAAGAAAATTATGCGTTTTGGCTATATGTCAACATGCATTTATCTGGGATTGACTACTTATACATAGACACACTTGAAAATATTTACTATTTTATATTTTATGATGCATCAGACGCCTTATTATACAATATACAATGTACCATAATGCACTATATTATATTACAGGATTGGCAGTATCGGTAGAGGGTCGGACGCCATGTTTTGAATCATAGAGTTACCTTCCTGTATGATCTGAGTTCAAATCCCGCCGGGGTTAACTTTGCCTTTCATGTTTACGGGGTCGATAAAACTATAGTACCAGTAATGCACTGGGTAATTGCTAGCCTTGTGCCAAATGTAGGAACAATTATATTATATTATTATATTTTCATTGTATTAGGGCGGTGAATTGGCAGTATTGGGAGAGGGTCGGACGCCATGCTTTGACGTATAGAGTTACGGCCCTTGTCATTCTGAGTTCAAATCCCGCCGAGGTTAACTTGCCTTTCATCCTTACGGGGTCGATAAAATAAAGTACCAGTAATGCACTGGGTAATTGCTGGCCTTCTGCCTAACGTAGAAACAATTATATTATTGTATTTTTCATCTTTTAATATACTATGCTTCCCAGTTATACCATTACTTTACCTATCTATATCTATTCTTGTTATTTCCGTATATTTTATATTTCTTTATTTATATTCACCTAAAAACGCCATACAACACAACTCAAATATTAAATAGATTGTTATGATCACGTTGTGTAGGAATGTTGTAAAAAACAAAGACCATAAAACCACACCTTCCTGATTCATTATTGAAACTATCATCTGGAATATATATATATACATATACATGTGCATACATATATATATATGAGCATATATATATATATATATATATATATATGTCCAAATATATATATATATATATATATATATATATATATACATATGTCCAAATATATATATGTATATATAGTATTAATTATACTATTTATGGTTATGTAAATACAAAAACCTTTTGCAGTTATATATTTTTTATACAAACCTTAAATAGTGGTAGGCAGTAATATATTACTTCCGTATTACCAGTAAGTTAAATAGCTCAATGTAAAAACATCAGATGATTTACAGAGCAGTTATATGAAATATAAGAATCAAAGAACTGTTCAAAACTTTTTTATGCTTACAACTGTTTCCTCCAAACCGAGGTTTGGATTCTTCGGAGCAATTTATTAATGAATGAACACTTATATGACCTCCTTTTCACCCAAGAGACATACAGATACATATGCAAATATTGTGGGTCAACATTCATTACAGCATTTAGAGTGGCAGTACACACTTAGAGATTACATTCATATTAAAAGATACAATCAAAAATACAGGTTAAAATACAACATGAAAATAAGCGGTTATATAGTGCAAATGTTATATGTGTGGCAGGCACGTGCGTCTTGTTTATATAGTGTGGCAGAGAGTTACGTATAGTAGAAGCACTTAAGTAGGTAAACAAGAGTGTTACGATGGTTGATCTGGTGGCAAATTCTTTATAAGATTGTTATAGTCTGTGTGTGGAGAAATAATATAAGCATTAAAAATAGTGCAAGCATTAAAAATATTAAAAATATTGGAAATGCACAGCAAAGGGATGATTTGGACTTCATGTAC
>CAXHJY010000812.1:30000-32500 GCA_964016885.1 Eledone cirrhosa
AGTGAATATGTTCATAGCCTCTGTTGAGAAAGAATTATGGACATAAATGGCAGTTCCGCCCTTTCTTCTGCCAGCGCGATCAGCACGGATGGCTTTGAAATTTTTCACTTTCACCTCGGCTTCCAAGTGGAGGTTACTGAGATGGGTTTCAGTGAGGACGAAGAAAGGGATGTGGTTTGGATGGACATCAATCCAGTCCTCCAGGAATTTGATCTTCCATTTTTGAGTATTGGTGGAAGGGCTGATGCCTTGGGCGTTAAGCAAAAATGTAGAGGCGAGAGTGGATGGTTTTAATTGTTTTGGTGTGTTGTAAATTTGTTTGTTTGTTAATGGCAGCAATGGGAGTTTGTGCAGTGGGGTGATAGTGGGTGGTGGTGCTGGGTGATAGCTCGAATGTTTTTTTCCAGTTCTTTTGCCAGATTCATTATGGCTAAAAAAAGAGGAAGAAGTTTCCTGTTTAGAAGACTGTTGGTGACTGTGGTAGTGGTTATTTTCATGTAGGTTATGGTTTTTGTTTTTGCTTTTATTTTTAATTTTATTTTCATTTGTCCGACGGGTCCCCGGGAGATGGGTAAAGGGACAATCCCGGTCTAAACACAATCTGTCTCGCAGGGAAAAGCGGCAGATTTGTGGATTCCTTGTTTGAGTTATTGGTGGTTGTGTTGGTGTTAAATTAGAGTATGTATTATGGTGGTGGCTGTTTGTGGGGATAGATCGTTTTGTCCTAGGTAAATGGGTGAATTTGCAGCCACTATCCGTACATATTCTATAGCGTAGAGAGTAGCGGCAAATGATGGGGTTTCGAGTGGGTGGGTATGTGGGTGTGTGTATTGTGAGAGGTGTAGATGATGGTTTGGGTAGGATTTGACGACCTTTGTGGACTGTGGGAGGGAGAGTTCTTGTTCTGGTATTAGAAGGTAAATTCCTTGACATAGCAGTAGACAAAAATGTTGTAGTAGTAGTAGTAGTAGTAGGCAGAGATGTTGGCAGTGGTGATGATTGGACTGCTGGGCCAGAGAAAGGATGTGGCGTTTCATGCTGTGAGACAGAGGCTACTGGGGTGTCAATAGTTTCATTTAGTAGATCGGCCATTGTTGATGAATCAAGGAGTGGTTCACACTGTTGTTGTCGTTGTTGTTGTTGTTGCTGTTGTTGATGTTGTTGTTGTAGCTGTTGTTGTTGTTGCCGTTGTAGCTGCTGTTGTTGTTGTTGCTGCTGCTGGACAGCATTCGAAGAAAAAACACACCGTAGTTTATCCAAATGTTTATTGATTAATTTAAAAGCAATTTCGATTTGCTTTAATTTATTTTGAATCTGTTGTTCAGATCGAGTTTTCAAAAATTGAACTGTACGTTTAGCAATGTCGTTCAGAGATGAAGCATCTATGTCTTCTGTTTGGGAAAGGCAATGCCATGTGTTTATTAGAATGTCGATTTCATTATCAGACCAGTTCTGTTTGGATTTTTGCTGGTTAGCCATTCTAGTTTTGAGTGTGTGTGTGTTTTAGTTAAGTATTTCAATATATATATATTTTTTTTAAATTTATTTTTGATTTATTTTTGTTTTTTGTTTTTCGTTTTTCTTGTGTGTGAGTGAGAAGAGTATATATATAAATATGAGTATATATATATGTATATTCTGGTTATTTGAAATTAATTAAGTTAATGAAAAGACGAAAGTATATAATAATAATTTGTAGTTAAAGGAAAATGTACTCACAAGTTCGAAGACACGTGGTTTCAAATATATAATAATATAGATGTATGTAAATGTATTAACCGGTCAATTTTCAAATATATAATATAGATGTATGTAAATGTATTAACCGGTCAATTTTTGTTTGTTTGGTTTTGTCTTGTGGTTTTATTTTGTGGCTGTGTGACTTGCTGCTTACTCGGGGAGAGAAGTAAAACACGTCCTTATACTTCAACTGCTCAACTGCTTAATATATATATATATATATACATACATATATATATAGTTTTGCGAGGTTTTTTATATGAAATCGTGTTTCGAAACAGATATTGTTATATTTGGGGAGGGTCATATTTGCGTAATACTGCCAGAATTAATAACAGAACACACTCACTGTTTGGTTGGTTTTCGCTTCTCGCTGTCTTTTATATATATATATCTGCGATCTAACTTACTCGGTCCTCAAGGTTGCCATTGACTGACCGGCGGTCAAAAATAATACAGATACAATATAGACACAAACACATATATATAGTTTACATAATTTACATAAATCTTTCGTTGCACATCTGCAACATCGTCAGTGGTGTTATATTCATTGTTCCTCCTGTTGTGTTGTATGTCTACGCCATTTTTTTTTTTTTTTTTTGTTCAGTCTGTCTATATATTTATTTATTTATTTGCTTGTTTGTTTATCTTATTTTATTTTGTCTTCTTTGCGCATGCGTTTGCGTGTGTGTATAGTGTTATGTGTGATGTGTGACTAGTGTGTATAGTGTTGTGTCTGCTGGGTGACTAGTGTGTG
>CAXHJY010000812.1:37500-45000 GCA_964016885.1 Eledone cirrhosa
ACAATTGACAAGATCCCAGCCTTCATTCGCTTACTGAGTGGAGTGAAACTCGTAAAATCACCCCAGAAGTTCCATTGGACTTTCCATTGCTGATACTGTCTACAAGTCGCATCACCTGGCAGAATAACCACGTATAGAGCTCGTTATCACGTGACAACATCACTGATGACGTTGCTCAATCATGGCCGCAGTCTACACAATGAATTATATCTGTAAAAACATGACAAAAACACAAAGATTTTCAAGAATAGATTAAAAACCTGCATTAAGGAATTAATCGCTTTAATTTCATCCAATTATACTCTAATATACTGAGCACATGATTAATGTTCATGAAAGGAATACAATTTTTGGACAGTTTAATTAATTTAGGAATTTAATTCCAATAAAATGAAGTTTATAAAGTAATTTTTTTCATAGCATTGCTGTGAAACTAATAAGAATATCATAATGAATAAAATTGAGTTAGGAAACATAATAAATCTTGAGGCGCATTCATCAAGCGTTTGTGAGTAGATTTTGAGGAAGCTGTGAGAAGCAAGTACTACATTAAAGACAGGCTTAGACACCGTCGTCCTGCGTTGCTGTTACCGTCAGATCTTTTTCTACTTTTCATCAAGATATGGATATATATATATATATATACATATATATATATACATATACTCACATAGAAATATATATATGTACACTATCACACATATATTTATATATATATATACGATATTAACGAATGGAAACTATATTTATAAAACCATATTTATTTCATTATACATATTTCAAGGACACCAAGTTAAATTATGGTGTGCTTTCATCAGATAAAATATAATATAGAGCAGTTTTATAAATAAATATTGACATACCCTTAAAGAATGCAACCGTTACTGTTGGAAGCTCCTGGATAGTTAATATCGTATTTTTACTCCAATTATTTGTTGAGTGCTTTATATCAGTTATAAAAATATTTGCTTGTTGTATCCCAACAATTTAAATAGAACTTTTACACACACATATATATATATATATATATATATATATATATAAGATAAAAATACTTGAGTGCATTAGAGTTAAACACACTCGTCGTATTAGAGAAATGACAGTATAAGATATAGCTCAATGTTATCCAACAGAGCCGAAAAATTATATAAAAATAAACAAAGAAGCCTCAATTCATCAAAAATCTTTATTTGCTAACAATGTTTCGTCCCATTAATAAAGACTCATCAGAGCAAGGAAAAAGACAAGAAGTATTAACAGCCAGAACAAGCCAAAACTCGGAAGAACAGCTAATATATATATATATATATATAAGACGTAAAATAATGCTGGCATTAGCGTACATCTGTGCGCTTATGTTAGTAGATATATTAAATTATCTATATATATATATATATATATATATAACGAAGGAAATGTGGCAAGGGACCAAATGGACCATAACGCACCAAAGTACTCAATATTTAGGGTAGTAGAGTGGGGAATAGGAATAAGTAAGACCCCGACGGTTGAGCTCAAGCCGTTTCGACGGCTAATTCTGGACTTTTTTTTTTTTTTAGTCCAGAATTAGCCGTCAAAACGGCTAGAGCTCAGCCATCGGGGTCCAACTTGTTCCTATATGTATATACTGCACGATTAATCCTGTTGAAACGTTGCTCTTCCGAGTCTATACACCACACGCCCAACCCGCCACCGTTCCCCACAAAATAATAATCTAGAGCAGCCCTCCTACCCACCACGCCCCCTGCACACACACACATTCATCCAACCACATGCGCACACAGACACGCATATATACATAAATACACATGCGTACACATGCATACACGCATATCCACATACATGCACATGCGCACACACAGTCACGCACATATACATGCATACATATGCGCACACATACACGCATATACACATACATACACACGCGTATACACATACACATACACGCATATACACATACACAGACACGCATATACATATACATACAGGCGCACACAGACACGCATCTACATATACATACAAGCGCACACAGACACGCATATACACATACATACAGGCGCACACATACATGCATATACATATACATACAGGCGCACACAGACACGCATCTACATATACATACAAGCGCACACAGACACGCATATACACATACATACAGGCGCACACAGACACGCATATACATATACATACACATGCACACACAGACTCGCATATACACATACATACATGCGCACACATACACACATATACACATATATACAGGCGCACACGGACTCACATATACACATACATACAGGCGCACACAGACACGCATATACACATATATACAGGCGCACACAGACACGCATATACACATACATACAGGCGCACACAGACACGCATATACACATACATACACATGCACACACAGACTCGCATATACACATACATACATGCGCACACATACACACATATACACATATATACAGGCGCACACGGACTCACATATACACATATATACAGGCGCACACGGACTCACATATACACATACATACAGGCGCACACAGACACGCATATACACATATATACAGGCGCACACAGACACGCATATACACATACATACAGGCGCACACAGACACGCATATACACATACATACAGGCGCACACAGACACGCATATACACATATATACAGGCGCACACTGACTCACATATACACATACATAGACGAGCACACACAAACTCGCATATACACATACATACATGCGCACACATACACGCATATACACATACATACAGGCGCACACAGACTCATATATACACATACATACACATGCACACACAACGGTATTTTCATTGTTATGAACGAAATACTTTGATTAAGCAGACACTGGAAGGAAATGAAAATATAACTCAATCAACTTCATGAATTGAAACAACCATCATCATCATCATCATCATCCCCTGTGAAAGCTTTGTTCTTCTTCTTCTCCCTGGGAGTGTCGTGGAGGCAGAGTCGTAGGGGCAGATTTTCGTGGGGGCAGAGTGTCGTGGGGCCAGAGTCCTCAAACACTCCTTCCTGTTGGTCCTGTCATCAGCAACTATTTCCAACTGATCCGGTTGGATCCCAAAGCGAGACCAGCCAAGCTCATGGATGTTATCCAACAATATTGCTCGGGGTCTACCCCCCAAGTCTCCTGCAGGTTGGTTTTGCCCGTACACATCTCTCCAGCGATACTTCCTTACACAATCTAACAACATGCTCATAGTATCAGAGCTGTGATTTCTCAATTCAGAGATTCTTTCCTGAGACAATCTAACCACATGCTCCTAGTATCAGAGCTGTGATTTCTCAATTCAGAGATTCTTTCCTGAGACATTATAACCATATGCTCCTAGTATCGGAGCTGTAATCTCTCAATTCAGAGATTATTTCCTGAGGCATTCTAACCACATGCACATAGTATCGGAGCTGTGATCTCTCAATTCAGAGATTCTTTCCTTAGACATTATAACCATATGCTCATAGTATCAGAGCTGTGATTTCTCAATTCAGAGATTATTTCCTGAGGCATTCTAACCACATGCACATAGTATCGGAGCTGTGATCTCTCAATTCAGAGATTCTTTCCTTAGACATTATAACCATATGCTCATAGTATCAGAGCTGTGATTTCTCAATTCAGAGATTCTTTCCTGAGACAATCTAACCACATGCTCCTAGTATCAGAGCTGTGATTTCTCAATTCAGAGATTCTTTCCTGAGACAATCTAACCACATGCTCATAGTATCAGAGCTGTGATTTCTCAATTCAGAGATTCTTTCCTGAGACAATCTAACCACATGCTCATAGTATCAGAGCTGTGATTTCTCAATTCAGAGATTCTTTCCTGAGACAATCTAACCACATGCTCCTAGTATCAGAGCTGTGATTTCTCAATTCAGAGATTCTTTCCTGAGACAATCTAACCACATGCTCATAGTATCAGAGCTGTGATTTCTCAATTCAGAGATTCTTTCCTGAGACAATCTAACCACATGCTCATAGTATCAGAGCTGTGATTTCTCAATTCAGAGATTCTTTCCTGAGACATTATAACCATATGCTCATAGTATCAGAGCTGTGATTTCTCAATTCAGAGATTCTTTCCTGAGACAATCTAACCACATGCTCCTAGTATCGGAGCTGTGATCTCTCAATTCAGAGATTCTTTCCTGAGACATTATAACCATATGCTCCTAGTATCGGAGCTGTAATCTCTCAATTCAGAGATTATTTCCTGAGGCATTCTAACCACATGCACATAGTATCAGAGAAGTGATCTCTCAATTCATAGATTCTTTCCTGAGACATTATAACCATATGCTCATAGTATCGGAGCTGTGATCTCTCAATTCAGAGATTCTTTCCTTAGACATTATAACCATATGCTCATAGTATCAGAGCTGTGATTTCTCAATTCAGAGATTCTTTCCTGAGACAATCTAACCACATGCTCCTAGTATCAGAGCTGTGATTTCTCAATTCAGAGATTCTTTCCTGAGACAATCTAACCACATGCTCATAGTATCAGAGCTGTGATTTCTCAATTCAGAGATTCTTTCCTGAGACAATCTAACCACATGCTCATAGTATCAGAGCTGTGATTTCTCAATTCAGAGATTCTTTCCTGAGACATTATAACCATATGCTCATAGTATCAGAGCTGTGATTTCTCAATTCAGAGATTCTTTCCTGAGACAATCTAACCACATGCTCCTAGTATCGGAGCTGTGATTTCTCAATTCAGAGATTCTTTCCTGAGACATTATAACCATATGCTCATAGTATCAGAGCTGTGATTTCTCAATTCAAAGATTATTTCCTGAGGCATTCTAACCACATGCTCATAGTATCAGAGCTGTGATTTCTTAATTCAGTGATTATTTCCTGAGGCATTCTAACCACATGCTCATAGTATCAGAGCTGTGATTTCTCAAATCAGTGATTCTTTCCTGAGACAATCTAACCACATGCTCATAGTATCGGAGCTGTGATTTCTCAATTCAGAGATTCTTTCCTGAGACATTATAACCATATGCTCATAGTATCAGAGCTGTGATTTCTCAATTCAGAGATTATTTCCTGAGGCATTCTAACCACATGCTCATAGTATCAGAGCTGTGATTTCTTAATTCAGTGATTATTTCCTGAGGCATTCTAACCACATGCTCATAGTATCAGAGCTGTGATTTCTCAAATCAGTGATTCTTTCCTGAGACAATCTAACCACATGCTCATAGTATCGGAACTGTTATCTCTCAATTCAGAGATTCTTTCCTGAGACATTCTAACCACACGCATATAGTATCAGAGCTCTGATCTCTCAATTCAGAGATTCTTTCCTGGGACATTCTAACCACATGTTCATGATATCAGAGCTGTGATCTCTCAATTTAAAAATTCTTTCCCGAGACATTCTAACCACATGTCCATAGTATTAGAGCTGTGATCTCTCAATTCAGAGAAGTAGAGGCTCCACTTGGAGTGACTCTCTGATCTCCGAGCTACACACTCAATCGTGTAACGTTACTCTACAGACTTTTCGGAGGAACCCTATTTCGGTAGCTTCTATTCAGCCACAAAAATAAAATTACTCTAAGCCGTCCAGAACAACGACAGCACCAACAACACCATCACCACATCACCTCCACCACAACAACATCAGCAACATCACCACCACCACAACAACAATAACAACACAACAACATCAACAACACAACACAACTAATAATTACCAATATCTTCGTCTGGATTATATTTTGTTCGCTAATCTGTTGAAGAATTTTTCCACTTAGTTATGGCAATTTGCAACAGTCGAATGGATTCTAGAAGTACCAAGCCTATTATCAAACATTATATTGCTACAACAAATCTTATTATATCTCTGTTCAGTGGACACATACCGTTATTTTCTTTCCACGGTGAATTGGCAGTATATGTAGAGAGTCGGACGCTATACTTGGAAGCATAGAGTTACGTGCCATTATGTTCTGAGTTCAAATCCCCACGCGGTTAACTTTGTCTTTCATCCTTACGGGGTCGATAAACTAAAGTACCAGTAATACACTGGATTATTGATGGCCTTGTGCCAAACGTAGAAAATGATATTGCTACAAATCTTATATCTCTGTTCAGTGGACACATGCCATTATTTTCTTACCACCAATATTATATGGTCAAAACCACCAATTCTTATGGTCAGAACCACCAATTCTATATGGCCGGAACCGTTCTCTGTACCCTGGACACCTACCATTATTTTCTCCCCACCAATTCTATATGGTCAGAACCGTTCTCTGTTCCCTGGACACCTACCATTATTTTCTCCCCACCAATTCTATATGGTCAGAACCGTTTTCTGTTCACTGGACACATACCATTATTTTCTCCCCACCAATTCTATATGCTCAGAACCGTTCTCTGTTCCCTGGACACATACCATTATTTTCTCCCCACCAATTCTATATGCTCAGAATCGTTCTCTGTTCACTGGACACACCATTATTTCCTCCCCACCAATTCTATATGGTCAGAATCGTTCTCTGTTCACTGGACACATACCATTATTTTCTCCCCACCAATTTTATATGGTCATAACCGTTCTCTGTTCCCTGGACACATACCATTATTTCCTCCCCACCAATTCTATATGGTCAGAATCGTTCTCTGTTCACTGGACACATACCATTATTTCCTCCCCACCAATTCTATATGGTCAGAACCGTTCTCTGTTCCCTGGACACATACCGTTATTTCCTCCCCACCAATTCTATATGGTCAGATCCGTTCTCTGTTCCCTGGACACATACCATTATTTCCTCCCCACCAGTTCTATATGGTCAGAACCGTTCTCTGTTCACTGGACAATACCATTATTTTCTCCCCACCAATTCTATATGGTCAGAACCGTTCTCTGTTCACTGGACACATACCATTATTTCCTCCCCACCAATACTATATGGTCAGAACCGTTCTCTGTTCACTGGACACATACCATTATTTCCTCCCCACCAATTCTATATGGTCAGAATAATTGTTTTTACATTTGGCACAAGGCCATCAATTACCCAGTACATTACTGGTACTTTATTTTATCGACCCCCGTAAGGATGAAAGGCAAAGTTAACCTCGGCGGGATTTGAACTCAGACCGCAAAGGGACGTAACTATGCTGGAAAGCATGGCGTCCGACCCTCTAACGATACTGCCAATCCACCGCCCTAACAGAATAATATTGGCCAGAAATAGCATCAAATTCTTTTCTTGATACAATTAAACCAATAAACTCTGTCTCCGAATTTTCTTCTTCTTTTTTTCATCTTGTCCGTGTTCATTGCTTGTCCGTGTTATTTGCTTGTTCATGTTCTTCTTTCCTTCCTTTTACTTCTTCTTTGCACCCTCCTTTAATTTCATCTTCTTTGCTGTCTCCCTCTTCGCCTTCTCCTCCTTCTCCATCTCCTTTTTTGCCTTCTTCTTCGCC
>CAXHJY010000812.1:55000-57500 GCA_964016885.1 Eledone cirrhosa
CAACAACAACAACTTCAGCCACCAACATCACAACAACAACAACAACTTCAGCCACCAACATCACAACAACAACAACAACAGCTTCAGCCACCAACATCACAACAACAACAACAACTTCAGCCACCAACATCACAACAACAACAACAACGACGACTTCAGCCACCAACATCACAACAACAACAACAACGACGACTTCAGCCACCAACATCACAACAACAACAACAACAACTTCAGCCACCGACATCACAACAACAACAACAACGACGACTTCAGCCACCAACATCACAACAACGACTTCAGCCACCAACATCACAACAACAACAACAACTTCAGCCACCAACATCACAACAACAACAACAACTTCAACCACCAACACCAAAACAACAACAACAACTTCAGCCACCAACATCACAACAACAACAACAACTTCAGCCACCAACATCACAACAACAACAACAACAACTTCAGCCACCAACATCACAACAACAACAACAGCTTCAGCCACCAACATCACAACAACAACAACAACGACGACTTCAGCCACCAACATCACAACAACAACAACAACAACTTCAGCCACCAACATCACAACAACAACAACAACGACGACTTCAGCCACCAACATCACAACAACAACAACGACTTCAGCCACCAACATCACAACAACAACAACAACAACTTCAGCCACCAACATCACAACAACAACAACGACGACTTCAGCCACCAACATCACAACAACAACAACAACGACTTCAGCCACCAACACCAAAACAACAACAACAACTTCAGCCACCAACATCACAACAACAACAATAACGACGAGTTCAGCCACCAACATCACAACAACAACAACAACGACTTCAGCCACCAACATCACAACAACAACAACAACGACGACTTCAGCCACCAACATCACAACAACAACAACGACTTCAGCCACCAACATCACGACAACAACAACAACAACTTCAGCCACCAACATCACAACAACAACAACGACGACTTCAGCCACCAACATCACAACAACAACAACGACTTCAGCCACCAACATCACAACAACAACAATAACGACGAGTTCAGCCACCAACATCACAACAACAACAACAACAACTTCAGCCACCAACATCACAACAACAACAACAACGACGACTTCAGCCACCAACATCACAACAACAACAACAACGACGACTTCAGCCACCAACATCACAACAACAACAACGACTTCAGCCACCAACATCACAACAACAACAACAACAACTTCAGCCACCAACATCACAACAACAACAACGACGACTTCAGCCACCAACATCACAACAACAACAACAACGACTTCAGCCACCAACACCAAAACAACAACAACTTCAGCCACCAACATCACAACAACAACAATAACGACGAGTTCAGCCACCAACATCACAACAACAACAACAACGACTTCAGCCACCAACATCACAACAACAACAACAACGACGACTTCAGCCACCAACATCACAACAACAACAACGACTTCAGCCACCAGCATCACGACAACAACAACAACAACTTCAGCCACCAACATCACAACAACAACAACAACGACGACTTCAGCCACCAACACCAAAACAACAACAACAACAACAACAACTTCAGCCACCAACATCACAACAACAACAATAACGACGAGTTCAGCCACCAACATCACAACAACAACAACAACGACTTCAGCCACCAACATCACAACAACAACAACAACAACAACAACTTCAGCCACCAACATCACAAATATAACATCAATAACTACATCAACAATAACAACAACAGCAACGTCATGACCATATGCCAGCTATTCCCAGAATATTCTTATACTGGAACAATGGCGGAAACTAGAACAATGACGACACGACAGCACCAGCAGTAACAACAACAATTGCAGAAGTAACAACAACAACAACAACAAACATAACATCTCCAGTAACAACAACAAGAGCAGCACTAGCAACAACAACAACAACAACCATACAGCAGCAGCAACTACAACAACAACAGCAGCAGCAGTAGCAACAAACAACAACAACCATACAGCAGCAACTACAACAACAACAGCCATACAGCAGTAGCAACTACAACAACAACAACAACAGCAGCAGTAGCAACAGCAACAAACAACAACAACAACCATACAGCAGCAGCAACTACAACAAAAACAACCTCAACAGCAGCAGTAGCAACACCAACAACAACCATACAGCAGCAGCATCTACAACAACAACAACAACCATAGAGCAGCAGCAGCATCTACAACAACAACAACAACAACAACATCAGCATCTACAACAACAACCATACAGCAGCAGCAGCAGTATCTACAACAACAACAACAACAACAACTACCACCATTACAGCTTCAGCTGTAGCAACAACAACTACCACCATAACAGCACCAGTAGCAACAACAACATTAACAGCAACCACCTCAGCGTTCGTGGCAGCCATATTGTAAAGAGATCAAATTGGCTGGCCG
>CAXHJY010000812.1:65000-67500 GCA_964016885.1 Eledone cirrhosa
ATATATATATATATAACTATGTATATATATATATATATAACTATGTATGTATATATATATATATAACTATGTATGTATATATATATATATAACTATGTATATATATATATATATTATATAACTATGTATATATATATATATATATAACTATGTATATATATATATATATATATATAACTATGTATATATATATATATATATATAACTATGTATATATATATATATATAACTATGTATATATATATATATATATAACTATGTATATATATATATATATATATATATATATATATATATATAACTATGTATATATATATATATATATAATATAACTATGTATATATATATATATATATATATATATATATATAAATTATGTATATATAAATATGTATATATAATACATACATATATATATAAACATGTATAAATATGTATATGAAATAACAGCTATAATAGTAATTGTCATAACAATAACAATAGCAGGAGAGTGAGAAATAGTAATAATGGTAATAATACTAACGATAGACAGGACAAAAACGACAACCACAATAGTAATAATAGAAACATTAACTACAGACACAGCAGCAGCGACCAAAGTAAATAATAACGGTAACAATACGAATAACAACAACAACAACCACAGTGGTATTTAATAGAAATAATACATGTTGCAACATTAATGATAGACACAACAAAAACAAGAAAACATAATAAAAGTAACAACCACAATGGTAGAAATAACAGTACCAACAACAATAACCGTGAAGAAAACAACAATACATCTAACAATCACAGCAACAATACATCTAGCAATTATAACAATAATAATAATGCTAATCATATGAACAACAACAACCATCATAATAACAATAATAGCAACACACACAAATATGACGATAGATATAATGACAACCCCTTAGAGAAACTATTCTTCAACCCAGCTGACAAAACATATAACATGGGTAATATATATCCTACGAGGTTACCCTTTAATAAAAGAGTTTGCATACCACAGCAAATAGAATGACAAGACAGTGGCACAGTTTCACCATAGCTAGAATAAGATTAGACAAATAGTTAACCGGTTACTAAGAGACAGAGCAGATCAGAGGTCCAACAACTTGGGAGGAAACCTGTAGAAGCCTTGGTTAGCCTCAAGCAGCGCACGCGGGATGGTGAGGTAGTATGTCTAGCCACGGATAAGTCTGGTAGGATGGTCAATAGATAGCATGCAGAACTACATCAAAGTTTGCAACCCCCACAACACCAACACGAGCGAAATTGCACAGCAAATATAAGATGGGAGAGAGAAAATCCTCAACGCTCACATGATGATGTGAACCGACATCCTAAAGCCAAGCAGACGCACTGCCAACATTTCCAGGCGTCTAACTATGGCATACCGCCCTTGTATGGGCTCCGCAAAGACCACAAGACAGGTCGACGACCCGACAACAGGACCACCAACAAGACCCGTATGCTGAGCAAATATAGCTAACAACTACAGGATTTCTTACTTCCTCTCAATGGTTATACGCCCCATAATCAAGCTGTCCCCAGATGTATGTGACAGTACAGAGGATCTCCTCAGCAGAATCAGTGAGTGCAACAAACACAGGCACCTATCCAACTGCATAATAGGCAGCATGGATGTGGTATCACTGTACCCATCCATTAACATTGATTTTGCTGTAGAAAAAATGTGTGGAGATGATCATTGAAGTGAGGTGGAGTTCTGCGACGTCGACACAGACGAACTGGGCATCCTACTTAGACTTACCTACGACACTGACTACCTAGACAGCCATAACCGTAGACGTTTCTGCCCCAGTAGACCCATAAGAGGTAGACCCCCCACCATAACCTCAATGGCTAAAACGGACTACCATAGGAAGGTGCATTGGGTGGATCAAAGCAATACAGGCCCCCCAAAACAATGATTAGGTAAGGAAAAATTGGGTCGCACATGCAATAGGGGCTAGTATCAAAACTACCCTAAAGGGGCCACATATTCAAGTTCTACGAGAGATTCTACACCCAAAATGAGGGAGCAGCCCATTGGCGTCAGCATAGCTGGTGACGTTTGCAAACTTTTTTATTGTATGGTGGGAAAGGAGACTTAAAGATCTCAATTGAGAGCTCCATATACCTCATCATGTACTCTCGTTACGGAGAAGATATCAATATAGATATAAGAACAATCCCCACAAGAGAGCACTAACAAGTTTTATTTAGAACGTAGCACAATGGAAAGCATCCAGCAGATAGCTAATTCCATACACCAGAGTATAACTGTAACTATCGACTACCCTTCCAAACACCCTAACAATAGACTACCTGTATTAGACACGGAACTCTGGATTAACACTATAGGACGAGAGAGCCCAAATTCTCCACTCACACTATGCTAAACCCATGGCCTCCAAATACCTGATACTCAAAAACTCAGCAGTGTCCAGTAGGGCTAAGCTTTAATTATTCTGATCGCAGATTTGGT
>CAXHJY010000812.1:77500-80000 GCA_964016885.1 Eledone cirrhosa
TTATTATATATATTTCAAGGGCAACCAAGCCAATATTGGTGCGCTTTCAACAGATAAAATACAAAATTCGTTTTATAAATTGTGACATACCCATGGAAAACAACCTTGACGGTTGAAAATTAGCTGAATAGTCATTAATTAAATTAATATATTGAACATTTACTCCAGTAAACTGTTGAGTGCTCTATATTAGTTATAAACTTTTATGTTTGTTGGAATCCCAACAAATTAAATATAACTTCTACATATAACTTCTACATATATGTGAAATCTATACAGCAGAAATCTATCTGCTGTATAGATTTCACTTTCCACGCTTGACCGGCTCCACTCACTCCCTCAGTGTTCTACAGGCAAGTTCAGCAACGCCTACCTTCCACCAAATACCATGACAGACTTATTTGTGTTTACAACAAATTTTGACCAATCCTCTTGACAACTACAATCTTCCCATATAAGGAAGTACCCCTTGACAAGTTCGGCTATTTATTTACCAGGCTAAAAATTTCTAATTTAGTCCAGAAATAGCTGTCGAAACGGCTTGAGCTCTGCCGTCGGGGTCATACTTTTTCCTATATTTATATATATATATATATATATTAAAGTGTTAAACGATATTCAATGAGTATGTCAAAGAATGAGTTTTACAGTAGATTGGAAGCACTCTACCTCAAAATCCTTTTTCCGGAGTTATTAATATTAAAATATAAATATTAATAAAATAGATGTTCTTTTGATCAATTACACTTTATTATACATAACCATTTAACATCTCAGGGTATGTCACGTATCATTATATTTTGTCTGATGAGGACGTACTGTTGTACATCCGAAATATGTATAATAAAATGTAATTGATCAAAAGAACATCTATTTTATTAATATTTATATTTTAATATATATATATATATATATATATATATATATATATATATAGTTATAATATTGAAAGAAATAATAATAAAACACACTGACTGTTTGGTTTGGTTTGGATAGGTTTTTGCTACAGTATCACCATATATATCGTCATATATATATATATATATATATATATATATATATATATATATATAACCAAGGAATTGTGGTAAGGAACCAAATAGACCATAGCGCACCAGAGTACTCAATACTTAGGGTAGCAGAGTGGGAAATAGGAAAAAGTATGACCCCAACAGCAGAGCTCAAGCCGTTTCGACGGCTATTTCTGGACTCGACGGTTATTTCTGAGTCCAGAAATAGCCGTCGAAACGGCTTGAGTTCTGCTGTCGGGGTCATACTTTTTCCTATATATATATATGTATATATATATACAATATAATTAGAAACACACATATACATGCGGACACACACATATATACTTGAATGCATCCGCACCCAACTGTGAGTTAAGGGTGCCAACTTCACCGATGTTGCTCAATGAATGACTGGGACAGACCAATTCAGTTGAACTAGACTGAACCAGTAGGCATAGCTCTGTTTCTCGACCGTTATATCGCGTGGCTATCTCCCCCTCCGCCTTTTGGGATTCTTTCTCACGTCGTGTAGACGCGTTCTTGAGACTAGTAAAATGAGGTATCCTCTTGATAAGTCGGCAGACCTCGCAAGGACTCTATGTCTTTATGATATATTGTTTTTGTTTATGCCACGAAACTACGTAGTCGAGGAATTTAGGAGCAGTTTAGGTATGATACATTTTATTACTAATTATATCTAAATGTTTCTTCTCTCTTCATAATGTATATATATATATATATATATATATATATATTTCTAATAGAACAATTCCTGATTACAGGGCCAGCGGCAGTAGAGGGGAGAGATCAGTATATCCAAGAAGCTATTTGCAAATCGAAATCTTATGATTACATAATATATTATCTTTCTTACGCCGAACCTAAATAATTATATCTTCTTTTAATGGAAACAACGTAGCGGCCATTGACGTCTCTTTGAAGCCTCTAGACGCATCTTTATTCGCGGATTATTTACGGATTATGTATGGATTATTGGCTTTCTGCTAACGAGTGTTCCCCATCAATATTAGCATAAGTTGTTCAATTATTTATAGATTTCTACTGATATATTATCGATTACCAGTCTTTTGTAATTGCATCACGTGTATGCATATATATTGGAATGTGTGTATATATGTATATTATATGTATATGTGTGTAAGTCTATGTGGGTATGTGAATGTGTTTCTGTGTGTGTATATATGCATGTGTGTTTATAGATGTGTGTGTGTGTGCTTGTGTAACTTTGTGCATTTGTGTGTGTGTGTGTGTGTAAGTGTGTGAGTGAGTGTGTAATATGTGTGTGAGTGTGTAATGTATGCGCGTGCCTGTACGTGTGTTCGCGTGTATATGTATGCGTGTGTGTATGTTTGTGTGTGTGTGTGTGTGCCTCAGTTTTTGTGAGTGTGTAATGTAAGTGCGTGTACGTGTGTACGTGTGTGTGCGAGTGTATGTGTGGTGATGTGTAGATGTATGTCAGTGTGTGT
>CAXHJY010000812.1:85000-97500 GCA_964016885.1 Eledone cirrhosa
TATATATATATATATATATATATATATATATAATCTAAACAAACAAATGTAGTAACAACAACAACTGAAAATCTATAATGTCAAGCAGTGTATGTAGGTGTATGGAGGCGTGTGTAAGTGTGCTCTATGTGTATATATATATGTATATATAACGAAAGAAATGTGTTACGGAACCAGATGGACCATAACGCACCAAAGTACACAATACTTAGGGTAGTAGAGTGGGTAATAGGAACGAGTAGGACCCCGACGGCTGAGCTCAAGCCGTTTCGAGAATTAGCCGTCGAAACGGCTTGAGCTCAGCCGTCGGGGTCCTACTCGTTCCTATATGTATATATATATATACATATATACACATAAATATACGGAAATATGTGTATAGTTATAGAGATGTATGTATGTATATATAAGGGTTAAAATACTAGAGCGTGCTGGATGTATGTATATATATATATATATGTGTGTGTGTGTGTATGTAAAGATGTCTGTGTGTATATGTATATATATATATATATATATATATATATATATGGGGTGTGTGTATACATCGAGGTTATTGATACGTTCAAATGAATGCATTTCAATAAATAAATCAATTTAATAAATATTTCCTGAATGAAATTAATTAATTAATTTACAATGAGTGTTTTAATTACGTTTTATCGAATTAATTACACTCAAAAATACACAACAAGAACATTTTGTATGGGAGGGGTTAAAACGAAAGCTATGTAATCGCCATTTTGAAATAAGCAGTAAAAGAACTTATTACATCGTTCATGTCAATTTCTTTAAGAAACTTATAATCACAACAGGCTTCATTAACTAAAGTATTTCAATATAGAATTTCTAATTTCTTAGGGGGCCTTTTTTTTTTCTTCTGTATTTTTCATTTATTTTCATTACCTATTTCTGTATTTCTTTATTTATTTTACTTATTTGTTTATTTGTTAGTTGTTGTTTTGTTTGTTATTGTTGTTGTTGCGGTAAATAGGAATACGTTCGATAATCTTTAGATCACAAGTTTCCGTTGAATCTAAGTCACATATCGATGGATATAGATTCACGATTGAGATATTTTCAATAACTCGTCAGTACGTTGCACCAGGACACGCCTAGTGGTGCCACACCACCGCATAACACGTGATACCACACCACACCACACCACACCATGTCACACCAAGCTACACCACACCAAGCCACACCACGTCACATTATACTAGATTACGCTACGCTATATTCCCCCACACAGTACACCACACCACACCATACAACACCACACCACGCCACACCACACCACACCACACCACACCACACCACGCCATACCAGGCCACACCCAAGCCATACTTTAACACACCATACCACACCACAGTCAAGCTGTACTTCACCACACCACACCACACCACACTTTAACACACTATACCCAAACCATGCTTCATCACATCACACCATGCCATACCTCACCACTCCATATTACACCACGCCACACTACACTTCAAAACACCATACCCAAACCGTGTTTCACCACACAACACCACACCATACAACACCACACCACACCACGCCACACCATACTACACTACACCACACCACACAACACCACACCATACTGCACCACACCATACCACACCACGCCACACCACACCACACCACGCCACACCACACTTCATCACATCATATCACACCACACTATACTACACCACTCCACACCACACTTCATCACGCCACTCCACACCACACTTCAACACACAACGCCACGCTATACTACACCCCGCCACACCACACCACACCAGAAAACGCCACACCATACTACACCATGCCACACCACACCATACTACACCACACTACACCACACCACACTACACCACACAACACCACAACATACTACACCATACCACACTTCAATACACCACACCACATCACATCACACCACGCCATGCTTCACCACTCAACGCCATGCTATACTACACCACGACACAACACACCACACCACAACACAATATACTACACCAGACAACACCATACCACACCACACAAAACCACACAACATCACACCATACTACACCACACCACACCATACTACACCACACCACACCATGCTACACCACACCACACCATGCTACACCACACCACACCATGCTACACCACACAAGACCACACGACACTATAGTATGCCACACTACACCACACCACACCACACTACACCACACCACACCACACCATACCACACTACACCACACCACACCATACCACTCCACACTATACAACCCCACACCACACCACACCACACATCAACACCTCAACACACTACACCACGCCACACCACATTTCAACACACCGCACTGTACAACCCCACACCACACCACACCTCACCACACTATACAACCCCGCACCACACCACACCACACCACACCACACTACACTACACCATACCACACCACACCACACCATCTTTCAACACACCACACTACACCACACCACACCACACCTCACCACACTATACCACACGAGACTATACAACCCCACACCACACCACACCACACTACACCACACCACCCCACCCCACACTACACCACACTATACAACCCCACACCACACCACACCACACCACACTACACCAAACCATGTTTCAACACACCACACCACACCACACCACCCCACACCACACTACACTACACTACACTACACCACACCTCACCACACCACACCACACTACACTACACCACACCACACCACACCTCACCACACTACACTATACAACCCCACACCACACCACCCCACACTACACTACACCACACCACACCACACCACACCTTGTTTCAACACACCACAACGCAATATTTACTTTATGCTGGTTGAACAAGTTGGAGTTATGTAAAATGGATTCAATGTGTAGAAAATTAAAAACAAATTTATCGAAACAGTGGGTTCTTCGTCGCTTTGGAACGGTGAGCATCCATTTGTTCAATCAACGAAAATTGTAGTCGTTATATTGGCGTGCAAGTGGCTGAGTATTCCACTCACGTATGTATACTTTTTATATAATTCTCAGGAAGAACCAATGTAGTAGAATTCAGAGAGAAATAGAGAGAGATACAAAGAGAGGGATATAGAGAGAGAGACAAAGAGAAGGATATAGACAGAGAGAGGGGAAGATAAATAAAGAGAGAAAGAAAGGGACAGATAGATGATACAGAATGAACGAGAGGGAGAGAGAGAAAGAAAGAGAGAGAGGGGGGGGGAGAAAGGGACAGATAGATGATGCAGAATGAGCGAGAGAGAGAGAAAGAAATTGGTGATACAGAATGAGAGAGAGATAGACAAGCAGATAGATATAGCGAGAGAAAGCGGCAAACAAATAAAGAGAGATATATAATGAGAGAGAGAGAGAGAGAGAGAGAGAGAAATAATCGGCCCAGCACTGAAATGGCTTTTCCATCGTTAAAAAAAAAAGTGTTTTTCTACCATAACAAATACGGGGGGTTTGTCCGGCCGCTTCCTCTTCGCACTGGTCGCCGTCAAGATCTTAGGCGTACTTAGACCCCGTACTGCAGGGCACCTCCACCTGATTGGAACGTCAGCAGCCCGTTTGAGGAAAGAGTCTCGCGAGATGGGGTGGCTGTGAGTATCACTGGCCATTGTCCGCGGGATTACTTTTCTGGTCTTGTGAAAAGGGTGCAGCCCCAATCTCACCACGTCCTATATGTAGAGGCGATCACCCTCCCCTCCCATTCGTCTGTGACCCTATACTCTAGGCAAGTGCTGTAAGGGCTAGACCACTTTCCTTTCCTTTCCTTTTCTGTTTTCATAACCACAAAAGACACGTTGTTTACAATAAAACTTTCATGAGATAAGAAGAAAAAACACAGCCTGAAACAATAACTGAATATAACTTCACCTACAAAGATCATAAATCAACGTTGAACAAAAGAACTAAACTGGATTAATACACGAACGGAAAATAACTTAGAATGTTCAGAAAATGTGTATCAGACAATCATAAATTTGCAACAAACCAAAGGTTTATAGGAAATATAAATTTGATGTTAGTTTTTTTAAAGATATATAATTACATATTGTTACATATTTTAACATCCATTAACTTAATGTTGTATATCATTACATATATATGTGTGTGTGTGTAAATATATATATTTATATATACGTTTATATATGTATGTATTGGCAACACGACCATTTCCCATTCCCAAGTATAATAACAATATATATATTCTCTCTCTATATATATATAATGTTTTAAAAAATATATATTCTCTCCGCTAGGTCGTACATATTTTTTTGATAGTTTTACAATATCGACTTTTCTTAACATATTCTCTCTTAGTATGATTTAAATAATTATTTGCATAATTTACTATTGCGCACTACACAACACACATACAAAATAGAAGCGGTGCCTAACACTCATTATAAAAACAAAAATTGGTCGTGATAATATGTTTATTTTGCACAATTTAAATTATACAAAACCGAGACATTTTTCTATCAATGTAAGTTGTATGCCACCTTACTTTATATATTTCAGTATTGTCTGTGTAGATAGATTAACATTTTACATTTTTTTTTTTTTATATTCAGTGATAGAAAATGACCCCTACTCTCACATAAACGATATGTTTTCCAGTAAAATAAAACCCTCCCCTGAGAAAGTTTCAATAAGGTTAGAGATTTGCCCGTTTATAAAAATATATTTGCATTATAAAAATAAAATTAGAATTCCATTTCTTGGCCTAGCACGCAATGTAAGTATGCACACTTACACAAATATATATAATCATATATATATATATATGTTATATATATATATATGTTATATATATATATATGATATGTTGTTCCAATCGGAAACCATGTTTATTCCCTTTCAAAAACTAATTAGTTGGAGTGAAATTTTAGTAAATAAGTTAATTTTGATAATTTTCTTATCTTACGTCTTTCATATATGCATATATATATGTACTTATGGTTATATCGAACATGAAAAATAATTTTCGATTCATATGAAGCAGAGTCGTGCCAGTGACCGATAGTCACCTGTTTGTTCAACACTGTATGTGTGTATATAAATATATATATATATATATATATATATATATATATATATATATTATAATTGAATATAAAAGAAAAATAAACACAGATATATACATATATGTGTGTTCAGCCACTGACGAGCAAGAATCGGCATTCCTTTTTACAAATAATTTTGCAAAACAGGATAGCCAAACGCTGTCTGGGTGATTGGTAGTTACCACAATACCGGTTTGTATTTATTTTCTTGATTTATTCCTAAATTGAGTCTGGCAAAACCTATTGTCCATAGTTAGTATTCTTTTCACCTTAGCGAATCTGGTCCCTTACGATTTGAACACATATATGTATATATCTGTGTTTATCTTTATTTTATATTCAATTATAATATACGGCTCGGAAAAATCTCTTTCCTGGAGCTATTTTATTGTAAGAGACTATTTTGAGTTTCTAACTCAATATATACCTTTGATATATATATATGTATATATATATATGTGTGTGTGTGTACGTGTGCATACTTACATTTATATTTACATTATAAATATTAAATAATTCTTCGGTGTGATCGCATTGCATTTGTTTTGTAAAGATTTTGGTATAAAATCCTGTGTGAAATAGATATTGTTATATTTGGGGAGGGTCATGTTGTTATAATATTGTCAGAAGAAATATAGTAAAATACACTCACTGTTTGGTTTGGCTTGGATTTCACTTCAGTACATCTTGAAAATATTTTTTAAAATTAATTCAGCTACCAATCGCAGTTTATCATTGATTGACCAACAGTTAAACACATAACTATAGTTTCTCGTAGTGCAGATATGAGTTCTAATACTAATGTTTTTATATGTAACGTGGTTTAGTCTCTCTTAATATCTCGTGATAATACCACAGAATATATCTATCATAGACATATGGTTGTTAATTCATGACTGTATAGATACGGTAATATATCGTAATGATACCTCAGAAAATATCTAGGAACATGGGTGTTAATTCATGTCTGTGTAGATACATTAACAACTCGTAATAATTGTTTCTACTTTTTGGCACAAGGCCAGTACATTACTGGTACATTATTTTATCGACCCCGTAAGGATGAAATGCAAAGTTAACCTCGGCGGGATTTGAAGTCAGAATGGCAACAGCCGTAACTTTATGCGCCATGGTTGTTAATTCAATCTGTGTCGATACACTAAAGTTTTACATATATCTCTTAATATTCCGAAATAGAAAACATCACCTACCCTCATGTCAGCGTCATATACTCCAGTAAAATAAACTCCACTTCCAAGAAGGTCTGAATTAGGTTAGAGCTTTGACTGTTAGTAAAAATTTATTTACATTATAAATATAATTCCCGTAAGGATGAAAGGCTGAGGTTAGCTTTGCCTGTTATCCCTACGGGGTCGATAAAATAAAGTACCAGTAATGCACTGGGATAATTGTTGGCCTTGTGCCAAAAGTAGAAACAATTATAAATATTACTTCAGTGTATTTTTTTTTTTATAAAAGCATCAAAAATATTTTGTATTTTAATATGACAGATGTCTTTATTTTGATCGCATCCTTTTCTTAAATAATCGACTTGTTGTAGTTATAATAGTTTATAACTTTGCCTATTAATCCGTATGGTGAGCAAATGAGTAGAGAAGGCGTTAACTTGGATTAACAACCTCGTTTCTAAATATTTTCCGCGGTATTATTACAGGATGTTACAAGAGACTAAACAACGTTGTATATGAAACATTACTATTAAAAAATGTAACTGCATCACGTTAACATATAAATCTTGTATTATTATATTGCAAACTTTCACAGCAATCTGTCTACCTGTAAAGTTATTATAAACATATAAATTGACAAAATTGTTTTTAAATATTTTCTGCGGTTTTATTACAGGATATTAAGAGTGTTTAAGCCAAGTGATGTACACTACCTTGTTTTTATGAACAACCTTGCTGCGAGCGAAACAGGTAATTTATTAACTAATATATTACAAATTTTCTCAATGCTCTGTCAAAAAAAAAAAAAAAGATACTATAAATTGACAACCATGTTTTTAAATATTTTCTGCGGTAATATTTCAGAATATTAAAAGTTAACTAACAAGGCTACAAATGCAATATTAGTTTTAGAAGACATAACAGCAGCATGTTAACACAGACAGGTCATCCTTTAAAAATCCAAACGGGAAATACCATGAAAAACATTGCCCGAAAATGGGGAGAAATGAAGTAACAAAGGGGAAAGTAAAACATATTAAGAGCTATATCCATATTCACAACAAAAGAAGACATACCTAACACACCCGAAGTAGGTGGGAGATCTCCGCGTCGGATGGGGGAAGTTGACAGGTCTGTTAACATGTAAAGCTTATACCATTATATTGCAGCAAAGTCTCGCAATGATCTACCCAATAAAAAAGACACTATAAACATTTAAATGAACTGAACCCTTCTTACATATTTTCTGTTCAATCATTACAGGATGATAAGGTTAGGGCTACCTCCCTATTCACCACCATAGGCGCTGAGCTGGCCAGCCGCAGATGTGAACCTCGCGAGTTGGAATGGCTCTTCCAGCGTATCTCCCTTACCATCCTTCGGGGAAACGCCTTCTCCATCCTGTCCGCCGGGGCTGTGGGGAGGCCAGCACGTGGGACCCCATTTGCGCACCATACAGAGAGACGGGGAGGGCGAGCGAGATGGATGCGATGACAGTAGGAGTTCGGATCTTCCGAGTTCGGACCATATCTTTGTGGTTGGGTTTAATTTAGTTGTGTATTACATACTACATTATTTAACGTGACCTGGGCGGTGAATTGGCAGTATCGGTAGAGGGTCGGAATGCTTTCCAGCATAGTTACGTCCCTTTACGATCCGAGTTCAAATCCTGCCGAGGTTAACTTTGCCTTTCATGCTTACGGGGTCGATAAAATAAAGTACCAATAATGCACTGGGGTAATAGCTGGCCTTGTGCCTAAAATAGAAATTATTTAACGTGCCCTGTGTGATAACTTGAGATCTGAATCTTGTAGATGTTATATTCTATAAACTCGGTAGGTCTAAGTTTTGTAGTATATTTACAAGTTGACAGAGTTCTGTGAAAGTTTGAAATGTAAAGTAAGGGCTTTACATGTTAAAGTGTTATGTTTTTCTCAAAGAAAATCGTATATTTGTTTGTATTTATTAAATTCTTTGTTGAGGTTTATAATAGTAAAAAGAATTTAATTGAAAAAGAAAGATAGATTGGAAAGAAAGAATGGAATGTAAAATAAGAAAATATAAAAGGGAAAAGGGGAAAGAAAATCTAGGGCTCTTGTGTCACAGAAGAATGTTAAGGGTGGTCGAATCTGGGCCGTGTGCGAGGGAGTATTGTGGCTGCATCCCGTTATAATAACCCAGGAAATATTTTAAAACAAGCAGTTCGTCTCTTCTGTGTTCAGACCTGGTGTGCAGCGTCAGTTGCCCGTAAGGAGGTAAAAGTGGCATGATTTTCCACACACTAGTAACTTGTTTCTATTACACACGACTACCAAGACATTTATATGTCATCTGAATGATTATAATTGTTTCTACTTTTGGCACAAGGCCAGCAGTTACCCCAGTGCATTACTGGTACTTTGTTTTATCGACGCCGTAAGGATGTTTGGCAAAGTTAACCTCGGCGGGATTTGAACTCATATAATAATTGTTTCTAATTTTGGCACAAGTCCAGCGGTACCCCAGTGTATTACTGGTACTTTGTTTTATCGACGCCGTAAGGATGAAAGACAAAGTTAACCTCGGCGGGATTTGAATTCAGAATGGCACGGGCCGTAACTCAAAGCAGGGCGTCCGATCCTCTACCGATTCTGTCAATCCAACATCTAAATGATTATAATTGTTTCTAGTTTTGGCACAAGGCCAGCAGTTACCCCAGTGTATTACTGGTACTTTATTTTATCGACCCCCGTAAGGATGAAAGGCAAAGTTAACCTCAGCGGGATTTGAACTCAGTCCGTAAAGGGACGTAACTCTGTGCTGCAAAGCATGGCGTCCGACCCTCTACCGATACTGCCAATCCCCCGCCCTATCACTAAATGATTATAATATTATTACAGTAGGCGTCGAATTTACAGAGACGTTATATCGTCGGATAGAATGCTTTGTGGTATCCGTTTCGAGTTTCTACTCTGAGTTCAAATCCCACCGAGGTCAATTTTGCCTTTCCTCCATTCCAGGTCTATAAAAAGGTGCCAGTCTAATACTTGTTTCTACTTTAGGCACAAGACCAGCAATTACCCAGTGCATTACTGGTACTTTGTTTTATCGACCCCGTAAGGATGAAAGGCAAAGTCAACCTCGGCGGGATTTGAACTCAGATCGTAAAGGGACGTAAGTATGTTGGAAAGCATGGCGTCCGACCCTCTACCGATACTGCCGTGGACTATTCTTATTCTGTTTCTCTTTCTCACTTCCATTTCACACATTCTATCATTCTCTTGAAGAAATCTGCTATAGTCATGCCCCTGAAAACGTTGTACATTAAACCCAACCCCTCCTCTAAGACTCTTCCAGGAGTGACAGAACCATCAACCCATCCAGAATCTTTACAAGTTGGGAGATGGTGTCAACATTTGCAATGTAATGGTAAACGCTTTGTGAATGTGATTTAGTCATAATGGTGTTTTGTAGATTTTAAGCTACCTTGGTAATGCGGTCTCCGGAGAAAGCGTACATTAAAAGTTAAACCAACATCACATTCTCAGCCGAGTCTATATATTCCAAAATAACTTATTCATATTTTTTCCATTATTCTGGTGGATGGCTGCGTGAGCGCGCGCCCCCCCCCCCCCACACGTATTATATGCATGTGTACACACACACACACACACACACACACACACACACACACACACACACACACACACACACACACACACACACACACGCACATATATAGATATATATATTTATGTATACATGTGTGTGTGTATATATATATATGTGTGTGTATATGTGTATATATATATATCTATATATATACACATCGATATATATCTCTAAGTGTAATTCATATATATGAATTATTCAATAGAGTAAATCTCTGTTTAAAATGTTCAACGAAACACAGTGCGACACAGCAAAAACAGAGTAGTAAAATATATTTCAGATCTTCTCTGAAACAGAGTATATATATATATATATATATGAGGTGAGTTTTATATTGTAGTACAATAAAACAATGCAGATATCGGATAAGTAGCACTCAACAGTTTGTAGGACTGGAGTATAAATAATATAAGATCAAAAGATGGTTAAAAGAGTTCTATGTATTTTATTATGCGCATTTCAAAAACAAATATCATCATAGGCTGACATATGTTGATTTCAAACTGCACTATTCACAAGTGTTTTTTAACCTTCATATCATGTCTCCCTATTTTATCTGACGAAAATGCAAATGTCATCTCATGATGATATTTATTTTTGAAATGCGCATAATAAAATATTTGTAACTCTTTTAACCATCTTTTGATCTTATATTATATAAATATATATAAATATGTGTTTGTGTATGTATGTGTGTAAAAGGTAAACAAATAACAATTCAATCGGTACAGTATATGGCAATATTATATTTAGGTTAAGGCTTGAAATAGCAGGAAGAGCGTCTTAACGTTTCGGCCATTAGTCCTTCATCAGAAGAAAAAAAATGAGAAATAAGAAATATTGTATGGATGGGTGGGGTGGAATTGGAAGGTTAGGAATAGAAATTGAAAATGCAACTGGAGTCTTTTTAAATATTTGTTTATTTCGTTAACTGGTTTCATAGTTCGTATGCTTTTCAAAAGTAAAATTGAGAAGGCAGGGTTTGTCTGAAGAGACCTGTCAACTCTTCCCGTCTGACGGAGGGATCCCCACCCACTTTGGATTGGATTATAGATGTCTTCACTTGTGAAAATGGGTATAGCTTTGATTATGTAAAATCTCCCCATTTTGCCTCATTTCTCCCTGCTTTGGGGGCATCTTCTTTTCATGGTACTCGCCGTTTGGGTTTTTAGAGTTTGGCAGGTCTGCAACTATTCAGTGATAAGATTCTCAACACTTTTCAACCTGGGTCGACCTGGCTCTATGTAAAACGACACTTGACCATGATGCCATCAGGGGGTTTAAACACACAGAGCCGGCCTTATCCATTACAGAGATACATACACTTCAGTAGTGACTTTCCCAACACTTTCTAACTTCCCTCCCAAAGCACGGAGGCTTTAAACGCACAACGCCGGCCTTATCCATTACAGAGATACATACAATTTAGTGGTGACCTTCCTAATACTTTCCAACTTCGAACGGATCTAGCTGTCGAAACAGCCGGAGCTCAGCCGTCGGGGTCCTGACTCTTTTCCTATTACCCACTCTATTACCCTAAGTATCGAATACTCTGGTGTGTTATGGTCCACCTGGTTTCTTACCACACTTTCTTTGTTATATATAATCATATATATATATATACATAGACACGCATATATACATATGTACGTATGTTTTATATCGAGCATTAAAAATAATTTTCGATTCATTTGTAAACAGACGTTTACAGAAATACATACACTTCAGTGGTGACCTTCCCAACACTTTCCACTACGAAGGGTTTAAACACATAAACCCGGCCTTATTCATTACAGAGATACATACAATTCCGTGGTGACCTTCCTAACACTTTCCAGCTTCACTCCCCAAAGCACGGAGCGTATAAACACATAATCATCATCAGGTCGTGCTTGCTCGGCCTTCTACGACACGTTTCCTCCATCCATCTCTGTCTCTCATAGCGTTTGCCAGTTCTTCCGCATTGCATCCAGTATCGTCCTCAAGGTGCTTGACGTATGTCTTCTTAGCACGACCAGCATTTACTACTCCATGAGATGGACTCCATAACAATACATCGCCTGCTATTTCTTCCTTGCTGCGCCAACAGTGGCCAGCAAATTTGAGTCTCTGTTTACGTTTGATTTGCTGATAGGCGGTATATTGCCATAGATATCCTTATTTGTTGGGTGTTCCCTCCAAGATACGTTTAAAGCAGCACGGAGCATACGTTAGCGTCCAAGTGATAGCCATAAACAAGCACATATTCCACAGCAGCTCTGAAGAAATTCCTTTTCAGTTTGGCCGGCAGGTTTGATTTCCATATTTTGTCCATTGCATTCAATGTTCCCCAGGCTTTTCCCAGTCTGATGTTAACATCATGTTCTGTGGAGGCGATATAGCTACCCAAGTATTTGAAGTCGTCAACTAGCTTCATTATATCGCCGTTTAGACTACGCATACCAACTGAGGAGTCTTGGTTCTGGCAAATATATTCTGTTTTGCCTGCGTTGACATAGAGTCCGATTTCCTTTGCAACTGATTCGATGCCGTGAAGTAGTGATGTTGCATCCTTAAGTTAGTCAGCA
>CAXHJY010000813.1:30000-32407 GCA_964016885.1 Eledone cirrhosa
TTCTATTGGAAAATTTTGCCTCCTTAAATTAAAATATTCTTATATATACATGCAGGTGTATATATTGACACATATGTACATGTGATATATATTTATATATGCGTTTGTGTATATATGTAAATACGTAGAAATATTTTCCAATTTCTCGTTTGGATTTTGTGTAATGTTATGTTGGGTATATAATAAATCCACTGGACTATTAATTATTATTGTTATTTTTACGATTATTATTGGTATTATTATTAGTAGTAGTAGTAGTATCAGTAGTAGTGGTGGTGGTAGTAGTAGTATCAGCCGTCATTGAATGTTGTCCGTGTATAATAATATAAACTCCATTAGCTTAGAGAACGACAGAGAATGGCGGAAAGGGGAAGGCTGGCTGTCGGCTGATAGCTTTACCAATGGGGGAGTTGAGTGAACTCAGAGAAGGATAGAGAGGGGGGTGAGAGAGTGAGGGTGTGAGAGGTAACGACTGTGTTAGGGAGAGGGGAGGAGAAAGATACAGAGTGGGAGAGAGAGTGAGGGTGAGAGAGGTAATGACTGCGATAGAGAGGGGGTGAGAGAGTGAGGGTGTGAGAGGTAATGACTGCGATAGAGAGGGAGTGAGAGAGTGAGGGTGTGAGAGATAATGACTGCGATAGAGAGGGGGTGAGAGAGTGAGGGTGTGAGAGATAATGACTGCGATAGAGAGGGGGTGAGAGTGAGGGTGTGAGAGAGGTAATGACTGCGATAGAGAGGGGGTGAGAGAGTGAGGGTGTGAGAGATAATGACAGCGATAGAGAGGGGGTGAGAGAGTGAGGGTGTGAGAGATAATGACTGCGATAGAGAGGGGGCGAGAGGTAATGACTGTGATAGAGAGAGGGGGAGGTGAAAGATATACAATGGGCGAGAGAGTGAGGGAGTGAGAGGTAATGACTGTGATAGAGAGAGGGGGAGGTGAAAGATATACAATGGGCGAGAGAGTGAGGGAGTGAGAGGTAATGACTGCGACAGAGGTGGAGGGAGGTGAATAAACTGAGTGAAAGATATATTGAATGAACGAGAGAGTGAATGTGTGAGAGGGAAAGACTGCAAGAGAAAGAGGGGGAGGGGGAGAGGGGGAGAGGGGGAGGTGGAGGAACTGAGGAAAAGATAATGTGGGAAAGAGTGAGTGAGTGAGAGGTAATAACTGGGAGAGAGAGGGGGATGAAAGACAGAGAGAGTGAGGGAATGAGAGGTAATGACTAGGAGAGAGTGAGTGAGGGAGGGAGGGAGGGGTAATGACTGGGAGAGAGAGAGGCGTGTGAATAGACTAAGTGAAAGAGAGAGGGAGAATCTAAACGAGCTGGAGAGTAGTAGTAGCAGGAATCATGAATATACAGAGGGGCTTGGTGGTGCAAAAGGAAGGGGAGTGTGTTATGATCACACACACTCTCTCTCTCTCTCTCACTCTCTCTCTCTCTCTCTCTCTCTCTCTCTCTCACTATCTGTCTCTCTCTCACTTTATCTCTGTCTCTCTCTGTCTCTCTCCCTCTCTCTCTCTATCTCTCTCTCTCCCTGTCTCCCTCTATCTCTCTCTCTCCCTGTCTCCCTCTATCTCTCTCTCTCCCTCTCCATCTATCTGACTCTCTCTCTCACTTTATATCTATATATATTTCTCTCTCACTCTCACTATATATATATACCTTTATATATATATATATACCTTTATATATATATATATATATATATATACCTTTATATATATATATATATATATATATACCTTTATATATATATATATATACCTTTATATATATATATATATATATATATATATAT
The DNA here is from genome assembly GCA_964016885.1 of Eledone cirrhosa. NCBI lineage: Eukaryota > Metazoa > Mollusca > Cephalopoda > Octopoda > Eledonidae > Eledone > Eledone cirrhosa. Next base: position 31,801 of record CAXHJY010000813.1, read on the forward strand.
ATATATATATATATATATATATATATATACCTTTATATACATTTATATATATATATATATATATATATATATATATATATATATATATATATATATATATATATGAGTTCACAGAGTGAGAGAATGAGTGTGTGTTGTTTCAATGTATTTACCTATACGTTTGTGTATGTGTGGTTGTATAGGGTGAAATATGTTACGTATGTATATATGTGTATAAACTGGCTGGTAAAGTGGGTGTATATGTTGTTTCATTGTGTGTGAGTGTATATATATATGTTGTGTGCGAGTGTATATATATTATGTTGTGTGTGAGTGTATATATATATGTTGTGTGTGAGTGTATATATATATGTTCTGTGTGAGTGTATATATATGTTGTGTGTGAGTGTATATATATGTTGTGTGTGAGTGTATATATATTATGTTGTGTGTGAGTGTATATGTATTATGTTGTGTGTGAGTGTATATGTACTATGTTGTGTGTGATTGAGTACAGAGAGATGGACGGTATAGAAGGAAAGAAGAAAAGAATGATAGACACAATTATATGAAAAGAAACGGTACACATATATATATATATATATATATATATGTATATACATATGTA
>CAXHJY010000814.1:7500-15000 GCA_964016885.1 Eledone cirrhosa
GAGATCTCTCTGCACTTGTCGTCACATGGTACCATGGGCCCAGCACTATGTGTCAATAATTGTCACAAGTGTAGTGTTTGTACCAGAGTTTTCAAGTCGCTGGCTGGACTAAAAAGTCACACTCGTTCAGCGCATCGGTAGGGGTTCTCCTACATGGATATAAAGTAGTGGCCGTACTCGAAAACGAGTTGGCAGCCACCATATTTGTATGTATGTATATATGTATGTATATTTGTATGTATATATGTATGTATATTTGTATGTATGTATGTATGTATGCATGTATGTATGTATGCATGTTTATATGTATGTATGTATGTATATTTGTATGTATATATATATATATATTTTTATGTATATATATGTATATTTGTATGTATGTATGTTCGTATGTATATATGTATGAATGTATATTTGTATGTATGTATCATCATCATCATCATCATCATTTTACGTCCGCTTTTCCCTGCTTGCAAGGGTGGGACGGGAACTGATTCTGGCTTGATTTCTACAGCTGGATGCCCTTCCTAACACCAACCTCATTTACAGTGAGTGCTGGGTGCTTTTTTGCTGTGGTACCTCCACGACCACTTTGCAGTGGAATGATAGCTGTAGAAATGAGATGAGTAAACTGGAGCAATGTGAAATAAAGTGTCTTGCTCAAGGAAACAACACATCACCCGGTCTGAGAATTTAACTCACAACCTTTCGATTGCAAGGCCAATGCTCTAACCACTAAGCTATGTGCCTCCTATATATATATATATAGGAAAATATTCAGGACCCCGACGGCAGAGCTCAAGCCGTTTCGACGGCTATACCTGGACTCCAGATCTAGTTCAGATATAGCCGTCTAAACGGCTTGAGCTGTGCCTTCGGGGTCCTGAACCTTTTCCTATTACCCACTCTACTACCCAAAGTATTGAGTACTCTGGTGCGTTATGGTCCACCTGGTTCCTTACCTCACTTCCTTCGTTATATATATATATATAGATATATATATATATATATATATATATATATATACGTGTGTATAATGGTAGCTATGGTGCTTCCATAGGCAGTATGCCAAAATTAGCACTCAATATTCTTACAGAGCAGAGTGTGAATAGTATAAAAAAAAGAAAAATCAGTGATGCATCTGGACTCAGTGAGAAAATTTGCTCCGAACGAACTACCCGTGTCCGAAGGAACCTGCAGCCGTAGAATCAGCCAGACCCATACAGTGATCATGTCTCGAGCTACCTGCCGGCGAAACAATTGTAACACACAATAAACTGAGACCAGATGCAGCACTGATTTTTCGTTTTTTTTATACTATATATATATATATATATATAACGAAGGAAATGTGGTAAGGAACCAGATGGACCATAACGCACCAAAGTACTCAATACTTAGGGTAGTAGAGTGGGTAATAGGAACAAGTATGACCCCGACAGCAGAGCTCAAGCCATTTTGACGGCTAATTCTAGACGGCTGAGTCTATTTACCTTCAATAACTATCCTAAATATAAATACACCTATACCATACATACATATATGTTGTTGACGCCGTGGTTTAGCAGAGACAAGAAAGAAGTATCAAGCCGGGGGAGGGACAGAAGACACTCCACCCAAGTCTAAGTGGTGCCTCAGATGCACCCCGGGGAAAAAACGACAAAAGCGATACCTCGGAGAATGGTCAGAGACATCTGCTGCGACAGCACCTCCTCTTCACAGGACTCCCGCCATCTTTCCTCCTGACTCTATGGAGGTAATCAGCAGTGTGGGGACCAAGGATGCCAGAGGTCTCAACGGAGTGGAAGAGGTGAGTCAGGCCTCAGTATTTAACTATCTTACCCACCCCTACATTGTGTGCAGCAGAGCCCAGGTTTGGGGCCACAGCTATATTTGAACTTTTACATGAAATTTCAGTTTTGTATTTTTCACATCTTAAAACTTAATTTTAGTCTTTTGCAGCTCATCTCGTTTCATCTCGCGGTACACAGTTTGGGAACCACTGTTCCAGAGACAGAAAAAGTATGTTTTATGCAGGGCTTCCCTGAGACATAAAAACTATTTCAAGAGATCCACATGGGTAAAAAGGTTGAGAAACGCTGCTCAATGTTCTTCATTTTTTATTCACCTTTAAATTTTAATCATGTATAAAATATCGTATGTGCAAGATTTCATTAAAAGGTGTAAACTTATTTCTGCTGATCTTGCAGGGGCTAGCTCCAATTGAGAGTTGTACCAAATATAAACATATATCGTGCATGTCAGTCAGATTCGAACTCATAATAACTAAATAAAATTAATTCTACATTTCCAGGTAGGGAATGAACTGATAACTTCCCATAACTAGATACTTATTTATTTGATTGTAAATACAAATGCTGCAGAACACACACACATATATACGAGGGCAATCCCAAAAGTAAGGTCTCCTTCCGATATTGCAACTTTTCCATTAAAATCCTGTGGATGGTGTTTCGGGAAACCTCAGGAACCAAAATGCAGAGAGCATCCAGAGTGATCCGCCGATCTTTACGCATGTTTTCCTCGGAAGGAGACCTTACTTTTGGGATTGCCCTCTATATAATAACTGCGCGAAATCCGCACTTGGTAGTAGCGTTCAACGGGAGCTCCATTCTCAACGGCTGCCAAGCCAAGATTGAGCATCCCAGCAAAACGCGCGCATACTTGTTTGGGAGTGAAGGAAGCACCAATCACAACAGTGTTGCCAACAGCCGTACGAACAGTTTCTCTGCGTCCCCATCGCTTTGGAGACCTTACTTTTGAGAGTACCCTCGTATATATATATATATATAAGCAAGTTTGTTTTGAAACAGATCGAAGTTTGAAGCAAATTATGTCTATATAACGCCAAACATAGTGAGTTCGTATCTGACTGACTAGTTGGTCATTGCCTCACCCAACAGTTTCAATCGACCTCTAGTGGGAGATATCAACCAGGTTGGGAAACCCTGGTTTAGTAGCCACAGTTGTTACTACGTTTAACATATTCAGGACTTATTAAATAATTATTTTTTCCAGCCTGTGGCATTCGAGACGTTTGGTGGAGTTGGGCTGCTAACAGCGAAGTTCTTGTCATCACTGGCGGCTCACCTTACTGAGGTGCCAGGTGATACCCGTGAGGGTGCCTGGTTATTTCAGTGCCTTAGCCTCACCATCACCTCACCTTACTGAGGTGTCAGGAGATGCCTGTGGGGTTATTTCAGCGCCTTAGCCTCGCCCCACCTGTGGTAATGCTGCCAGTGAGTTGGCTTGCTTCAAAGTGTGTAGTTAACCCTTAAGGTGTGATGTGTGGCCGATTGTGGCACTTGGTGGGGAATTCCTCTTTTTTCTTTCCTTTATCATTATTGTTCAATAAATTATATTATTATATTTTTATACACGGCTTAAACATTATATTTGTAATGTTCTGAACGAACTGCGAGCAATTTATAATGTTATTTACACATTTGTAATGTTATTTATGTATATATTTATATATTTAAAACATATTGTAATGTTATTCAATTGAAATTAAAGTTGTACTAAAGCCACAAATGTTTTTCTATTCTTTAACTAATTAGATACTTATTTATATATTTGTAAATACAAGTGCTGCAAAAAACTCACACACACATATATATATATACATACATGCTATAATCCAAGAGAACGAGAGAAGAATGAAGGACAGATATATACATGGTAGAAATAACAGCGAAAGACCAGCAGAGAACAGAACGAAGTACACACACAAACACACACATATATATATTTATGTATGTATGTATATGTATAATGGAATTATGTAATAAAATGAAGATGTACGAATAAAACTGTCTTTCTTATTTATTATACAAACACTTCGATTGATACCTTACAGAGAAAATCATAAGGAATACACATCGTAAAGTGCTTTACTATATATATATATATATACAGACACACACATATATGTGTGTGTGTGTATATGAGTACTTTACTATATATATATATATATATACAGACACACACATATATGTGTGTGTGTGTATATGAGTACTTTACTATATATATATATATATATACAGACACACACATATATGTGTGTGTGTGTATATGAGTGCTTTACTATATATATATATATATATATACAGGCACACACATGTATGTGTGTGTGCGTGCACGAGTACTTTACTATATATATATGCAAACACACACATATATATTGTTTTGACTGCTATTTCTAGCATATATGGACATTTTAGAAATAGCAGCGAATAACAGAAAGAAGGACACACACACAATTATGTATGCATGTGTGTGTGTGTTTGTTATGCGGCCACATATATAATAAAGGCGGTGACCCAGCTTGGACAGTTGAAAACGTGAAACGAATAAAATAATAAATAAATACATGAGGCTGTATGTGTAGGAGTAAAAGAATATGTACTGGGGCCGATATTCACAATTAAATATATTCGATAATGTGCCCCAGCATGGCCTTAGTCGATCGACCAACTAAGACCAATAATAAAATACTTTAAAATAAATTTAACACCCTAAAATTCGAGGTTACAACTATATTACTGTAATATAAATTAGAAATCCTTTAATTAAACAAAGCTACGATGCAGCGATTATCAAAACAAACCCCAAAATGTAAACAAACTTCTCGAAGCGGCTGCGAAGATTCACGATAACCTGTGTAGACGAAGAGTAACGGGAAGTTTGGTAGCGTTATATCTCTTTCTAATTGGCCCCTATTATATTCGAATTGCCCCCTGTAGGGCGTGCACTCCTCGTTGAGAATCCCTTATTTATAAATATACGTAAGTGTGTTGTTATGACTGCTATTTCTAGCAGGTTTCTGGCTGTCCTGTAGACGCACAAGAAAAACCGGAAGTGGCAGCCATTAAAAAACTTTGGCTTAAAATCAGCCAAAAGATTTTCAATAATAGTAAAATTTTATTTTTGACAAGGACGATAACTTTTGTCTTACTTAATCGCAAAAATCGAGGCAAAAATTTTGCGGGTGTGCAGTTTACACGCTAAAATAAACCTGCTAGAAATAGCAGTCATAGCAACTTACATATATTTATATATCATATATATATACATATGGACACTTTAGGTAATAGCAGCGAACATAAGAAAGAAGCACACACACACACACACATATATATATGTATGCATGCGTGTGTGTTATGCGGCCACATATATAATAAAGGCGGTGACCCAGCTTGGACAGTTTAAAACGTGAAACAAATAAAATAATAAATAAATACATGAGGCTGTATGTGTAGGAGTAAAAGAATATGTATTGGGGCAGAAATTCACAATTAAATATATTCGATAATGTGCCCCAGCATGGCCTTAGTCGATCGACCAACTAAGACCAATAATAAAATATTTTAAAATAAATTTAACACCCTAAAATTCGAGGTTACAACCATATTACTGTAATATAAATTAGAAATCCTTTAATTAAGCAAAGCTACGATGCAGCGATGATCAAAACAAATCCGAAAATGTAAACAAACTTCTCGTAGCGGCTGCCAGATACACGATAACATGTGTAGATGAAGAGTAACGGGAAGTTTGGTAGCGTTATATCTCTTTCTAATTGGCCCCTATTATATTCAAATTGCCCCCTGTGGGGCGTGCACCCCTCGTTGAGAATCCCTGGTATATAAATATACGTAAGTGTGTTGTTATGACTGCTATTTCTAGCAGGTTTCTGGCTGTCCTGTAGACGCACAAGAAAAACCGGAAGTGGCAGCCATTAAAAAACTTTGGCTTAAAATCAGCCAAAAGATTTTCAATAATAGTAAAATTTTATTTTTGACAAGGACGATAACTTTTGTCTTACTTAATCGCAAAAATTGAGGCAAAAATTTTGCGGGTGTGCAGTTTACACGCTAAAATAAACCTGCTAGAAATAGCAGTCATAGCAACATACTTACATATATTTATATATCATATATATATATATATCAGCCAAACACACACACTTATATATGTATGTGTGTGTGCGTGTGTCTATATATATGTGTGTGTGTGTGTTTGGCCGTTATATATATATATAGCAGCCAAACACACACACACATATATATATACATGTGTGTGTATATGTGTGAGTGTGTGTGTTTGTGTGTGTGTCCTCCTCTCGTCTATGGCTGCTATTTCTACATTTTCTTTCTTTTTGTAATTTTTCTCAGGATTTGCCTGGATTCGAACCTGCGGCCACCGTATTTACAATATAGAATCTTTACAGCTTTACTGACTTTTAAGTAATCCAAGTTGTAACCCCGGATTTAGGGGTGTTTAATTTATTTTGAAGTATTTCATTATTGGCCTTAGTTAGACGATCGACCAAGGCCATGCTGGGGCATATATATATATGTATATATGTGTGTGTGTGTGTGTATATATATATATATGTGTGTGTGTGTATATATATATATATATATATATGTGTGTGTGTGTGTCCTTCTTTCTGTTATTCGCTGCTATTTCTAAAGTGTCCATATATATCATATATATGATATATAAATATATGTAAGTATGTTGCTATGACTGCTATTTCTAGCAGGTTTATTTTAGCGTGTAAATTGCACACCCGCAAAATTTTTGCCTCGATTTTTGCGATTAAGTAAGACAAAAGTTATCGTCCTTGTCAAAAATAAAATTTTACTATTATTGAAAATCTTTTGGCTGATTTTAAGCCAAAGTTTTTTAATGGCTGCCACTTCCGGTTTTTCTTGTGCGTCTACAGGACAGCCAGAAACCTGCTAGAAATAGCAGTCATAACAACACACTTACGTATATTTATATACCAGGGATTCTCAACGAGGGGTGCACGCCCCACAGGGGGCAATTTGAATATAATAGGGGCCAATTAGAAAGAGATATAACGCTACCAAACTTCCCGTTACTCTTCATCTACACATGTTATCGTGTATCTGGCAGCCGCTACGAGAAGTTTGTTTACATTTTCGGATTTGTTTTGATCATCGCTGCATCGTAGCTTTGTTTAATTAAAGGATTTCTAATTTATATTACAGTAATATGGTTGTAACCTCGAATTTTAGGGTGTTAAATTTATTTTAAAATATTTTATTATTGGTCTTAGTTGGTCGATCGACTAAGGCCATGCTGGGGCACATTATCGAATATATTTAATTGTGAATTTCTGCCCCAATACATATTCTTTTACTCCTACACATACAGCCTCATGTATTTATTTATTATTTTATTTGTTTCACGTTTTAAACTGTCCAAGCTGGGTCACCGCCTTTATTATATATGTGGCCGCATAACACACACGCATGTATACATATATATGTGTGTGTGTGTGTGTGTGTGCTTCTTTCTTATGTTCGCTGCTATTACCTAAAGTGTCCATATGTATATATATATGATATATAAATATATGTAAGTATGTTGCTATGACTGCTATTTCTAGCAGGTTTATTTTAGCGTGTAAACTGCACACCCGCAAAATTTTTGCCTCGATTTTTG